>JAIUZE010006319.1:0-24968 GCA_022085475.1 Heliosperma pusillum | reverse complement strand
TTTTTTTTTTTTTTTTTTTATGAGATGCGCGCAGCTTTCATTAAAATAAAATGTAAAGTTTACAAGAAGTTGGTGGGGAGCCGAGAGACAATCTGGGCCCCCACCCCCTTAGCTATAGCAAAACTAAGCCTAGTAAAGATATAAGCGGCCACCCGAGCCCCAGCATCCTGAGATACCGAGAATTTCTGGATCCGCTTGAGCAAGTCAACAGCACCCGACCCCAGCTCTCCAAGCGAAGAGAAAGAGAAGGGTAGGAAACCATAGCCAGCAGCCGCGTATAAATCTCCATACTTAGCACATTTGCGCTGAGCAGCATCAGCGACAACCTGTCCCGGCACAAAATCGGACATCCCTGTCTGAGTCAAGGGGGAAAACCCTGTCAAATCAACACACACATCACGCCCTCTGTCCCAGGAATAAAGTAGTAAATCCGCAGGACGAAGGGACCCGCCATGCCCGTTAACCAAACCGATATCAACCTCCTTGCCCGTAGAAATACCAGCCCTATAGCATATGTCAAATAAAGTGTCACGAACAAGGTTATGCCGATGCTTAACCCCCACAGTACCAGTACAAGAAACCGCGTGGTCCCCAAAAATATCCTCAGCAAAAACCCGAGAGCAGGCAGGACAAGGCCTAGATATCCCGAATAACGGAATACCCAGTCGATACCCAAGCACACTACGGTAAGTCCTACCGTTCATAGTCTGACCCAACCCAGAGATAGGGACCGCACGCAACCAATCAGAGGAGTGGGTACCCTGCTGAGACTTCCATAACGCAAGCTGGCGCGGTGTCAAAGAGAAAACAGATTCCGCAGTAGCAGCAATTCTCGCAAAATATATATCTGCCAGTTTCTTCATAAGTTTAGGGACAACGATTTCACTAGGATCACATAAAAAGGCAGAACCTGTAGTCTCAGAGAACACCCGCAAGG
Organism: Heliosperma pusillum; assembly: GCA_022085475.1. Lineage (NCBI taxonomy): Eukaryota > Viridiplantae > Streptophyta > Magnoliopsida > Caryophyllales > Caryophyllaceae > Heliosperma > Heliosperma pusillum. The sequence continues at coordinate 24,031 of JAIUZE010006319.1, read as the reverse complement.
CAGCATCGAAAGTAGGACCAGCATCCACAATACCAGAAGGCCGTAGAAGCTTAGCCTGCAAATCAGCAGACTGCAAACGGGACGCCAAAAAAGCATAGTGCAAAACATCCCCGGCAGCATAAACACCAAGTCCACCAAGATGAAAAGGGAAAGTGGCAAGGCGCCACTGCCAATCCCCAAAACCAGGCCCAGACGCGGTGACAATACGTTCCAAGCTAGAACGCAGCGCTGCATCAAAACGAAGATGGACAGACCCAAAACTCCCCGGGGAACAAGTACGGAGGGTAAAGTAGAGCTTAGAAATACCAGTACAAGCTCGAAGCAGAAGCAACTCACATTGCGGGTCCGCAATCCTAGCAACCAAATCCATAAGCTCGATGGTCTTAGTCACTCTCTTCGCCACAAGCTCACTGCCAAAACTAGGGCAAGTACTGACAGGCCCACCCAACACAGAGACACCACGCAAAGGCCGAGCAATAGAAGGGGGGAAAACACCAGGAAGACGACTCTGAGGATCCTCAGTAGGCCAAAAAACCTCAGTCTTAGCGACATTAAGATGAAGACCAAACTGAGGACCATCTGCCAAAATCAAATCCAAAACCTTTCCCACCTCCAAAGTATCCCCAACAATGGTGCCATCATCCAAGTACCAAGCTTGCAAACGCAAATCAAAAGAATCCCGTATCTTGCACACCAAGGGATGCAAAACCAAAGCGAAAAGCAAGGGTCCCAAAGGATCACCCTGCTGGACTCCCTGACAAGACCACATACAATGTTCCCCATAAAAAAGACGAGCGGGACTAGAGTAACAGAACTCCACCCAACGGGAAAGAATCGGGCAACGACGGCGAACTTCCAGAAGCATGGTGACACGATCAACAAGGTTGAAAGCATTCTGGAAATCAACCAGCAAAATAGAAAGCCCCACATCCCCACCACGAGCCTCAATGAACCAATTCAAGGCATGCAAGACAGCCTCTCCTCCACCGGACACCCCAACCCCAAACTGAAGACCATCAAAATAAGAACACAAAGAAGGACCAACCAAACAAGCACCTACCTTAGAAACAAGACGTCTCCAGACGGTACCAACAGCAATAGGACGAACACCATTATTATTATTATTATTATTATTATTATTATTATTATTATTTTTATTATTATTATTATTATTATTATTATTATTATTATTATTATTATTATTATTATTATTATATTATTATTATTATTATTATTATTATTATTATTATTATTATTATTATTATTATTATTATTATTATTATTATTATTATTATTACTTCCTCCGTTCTCCTATGATGTACCCATTTTATTAAAATATACCTCACATATATTCACAAAATGGGTACATCATTTGAGAACGGAGGAAGTATGATTATTATTATTTTTTTTTTTATTTTTTTTATTTTTTTTATTTTTTTTTGCAGAAAGATCATAGGTCCATATATTAGAATAAGAGTGATAATACAAGACCTAAAACTATCTACAAAGGAGTCCAGAGTAGACCCCTTAAGCAAAAATCAAACTAGGGCAAGAAACATGACCCTCATACTAACTCGATATTGAATCCATCTAACTAAATGACTAACAGGCATTTTAGTTCCTTTAAAGATTCTAGTGTTCCTCTCCTTCCAAATAGCATTGATTGAACTCAATAGCACACATCTTCGAAGGTGCTTGATCTTAGTGTTTCCCTTGTTGCACACCTTGAACCACCATAGAATATCCATAAGTTTGTTTGGCATTTGAAGAACCTGAAGAGTACTCCAAAGCCCCTTCCAAACCTGCAACGAGTAAGAACAATCAAAGAACAGGTGACTGCTTGTTTCTGCAGCTTGCTCACAAAGGACACACCTATTAACCCACACCATACCACGCTTGACAATATTATCAACAGTAGGCAGCTTGTTTTCAACCGCCAGAACACCAATAATAGAGTGATTAGGGTACACATAAAGATCAGTAATGGTGTTAGACCAAAACTGTCTGTCACCCTTAGGCCTCAATATATCATAAATCTGTCGAGCAGGGAAGACTGGTTGCAGCAGCAGCATTCTGATTGCCTGCTCTGCAGCATAAGCCCTCCAAACTCTGGCAATATCATGCCAACACCATGATCCTTTGCTATCAGTGACAGGAACCACAGCAACATCAGCATGGATATAAGCTTTGATCCATTGAACCCATATGCTACCAGGTTTAGTTTGGAGCTTCCATATCCACTTATGAAGCTGAGTTTTATTCCAACTTAAGATCTCCTTAATGCCAAAGCCCCCTTCTCTTCTAGGCAGACAGATACTACTCCAGCTCTTGTAAACCATACGAGTATGCCCAGCATCAATCCCCCATAAAAAATCCTTGCAAAGCTTGGAGATTTTCTTGATGATTCCTTTAGGTAGAAGAACAATCATGCCCCAAAAGTTATACATGCCAAACAAGACAGAGTTAACTAACTGCACCTTGCCAGCATAGCTAAGGGTGCTGTTAGCCCAATGCATAATCTTGCTCCTGATTTTATCAATGAGTGGCTGGTAATGCTTATCAGTTAAAGTAGCAGAGAAAAGAGGCATACCTAAGTATCTAAAGGGCAGACCACCTTCAGAGAACCCAGAGGAAGACAGAATTAAGGCCTTCACTGGATCATGGACTCCCCCAAAATATATGTTAGTCTTTAGAGGATTAGCCTGCAATCCAGAATAACCAGCAAAAGTCTCAAGGCATCTAGCTATAGCCAAAACAGAGGGCAAATCTCCCCTTGTGAATACTAGCAGATCATCAGCAAACACTAAGTGTGTGAGTTTAAGCTTAGCACATTTAGGGTGAAGGGAGAAGCCAGCAGAGTTAGGGAGAGCACGAAGCATTCTAGAAAGAACTTCCATACAAATAACAAACAGATAAGGGGACAAGGGATCCCCCTGCCTGAGCCCACGCTTACCAGGAAAGAACCCCTCAATCCTGCCATTAATATTCAAGGAGTAATAGGGAGAAGTAACACAAGCCATCACCCATTGAACAAAGAGAGGAGGAAACCCAAATAAGCTCAGACTATCCTGCAGAAAAGCCCAGCTGACAGAGTCAAAAGCTTTGCGGATATCAACCTTGAGGAGGCATCTGGGAGTCAAGTACTTTCTGCTATACTTATTAGTCAGTTCATAAGCTAGCAGGGTATTATCAGCTATATCCCTTCCTGAAACAAATGCAGCCTGCTCAGGTCCAATAATATCATCTAACACTCCCTTCATTCTATTCACCAAAATTTTGCTCACATTTTTATAAAAAGTAGTACAGCACGCTATTGGCCTATAATCACCCACAGAAGCAGGGGTGTCCTTCTTAGGAACCAGTGTAATAATGGTAGAATTGGAGAATTTAGTCATGGTTTTCCTTGCAAAAAAATCATAGATAGCAGCAGTGTAATCTCCCTTGATTATGGACCAACTGTCAATAAAAAACCCCGAGGAGTATCCATCAACTCCAGGACTTTTATTTCTGTCAATGGACTTCAGAGCACTAAAAATCTCAGCCTCATTAATAGGTGCTTCGAGACTATCCCTAGAAAGACTAGTTACCTTTCTCCCATAGAACAAGTTTGCAGGCAACTGCTGAACAGGCATAGCAGTACCCAAGAGGCTAGAGTAAAAATCAACAAAAGCCTTTGCTACCTCCCTATGCCCAGTGCATCTCCTTCCATTATTATCATCAATCATCCCAATGTTGTTTCGAATTTGCCTATCCTTTATCCTTGAGTAGAAGTATGCAGAACTGCTATCATTAAGATTGAGATGCTCCACCTTAGCTCTTTGCATAAGCACACTCATTTCAGCCTTCTTAAGAGTGGTATACTGACAAAGAAGAAGATGCTCCTTAACAATAAGATCCTTGTCTCCTATAGAATTCTGCATTTGTATTTGACAACCCTCCAAGGCCTCCTTAGCCAGCTTAACCCGAGTTTTCAGATCCCTGAAGACACTAGAGTGAAATGGCTTAAGAGTCCCCTTTAAGTTCTTAAGCTTTTGAAACAGCCTAGAGATCGCATTGCCATAGAAATTCTTCTGCCAACTAAGCTGCACCGTGGGGATAAAATCAGGAGAAGTAGCCCAACAATTGAGATACCTAAAAGGCTTAGGTGGAGCAACCGTATGGTTTATAGAAATGACTAAAGGGGAATGATCAGACACTCCAGCAGGGTGAACAGTGACAGTGGCAGATAGCAAGTCAAGCCAAGCTTGATTCACCAGAGCTCTATCCAATTTTGCCCACTTAGGCTGAGTATCTCTTTTATTGGTCCAGGTAAAAGAACATCCTGTAGCAGGGTGATCATGTAAACCAGCAGCTCCCACACAGTTAACAAAGTCTTGAATCTCAGTAGTATAAGGCTTGACAAACCCCATATGTTCCTCACTATGAAGAACAGTATTATAATCCCCAACACAAACCCAAGGTTGAACAATGGAGGAAGAAAGCTCTTCCAAATTTGTCCATAAATCCCTTCTAGCCACCGCAAAATTATAAGCATACACAAAAGTTATCAGAATAGATCTCTGTGTCTCATAATGAAGCAAACTGCAATGAATGAACTGAGCATGTTTCTTCAAAACTTGCACATGAACCACTCTAGGATTCCAAAGAATCCAAATGCGCCCATTATAATGAGCCACATAGTTCTCAGCAAGGGTAAAACTTCCAAACTTATTGCACCAAATTCTATTAACCCAAGGAGCTTTGACATGAGTTTCTAACACAGCCCCACAGTCAACTTTATTAGCAATCAAGAAGTCATAAACCTCTTGTTGCTTTAGAGGGTCATTCAACCCTCTAATATTCCAGGAAGATAAAATCATTGAGTGGAAATCCCTGACCCATCTCCTGGATCAAGGCTATCCTTAGGAATGCTGCTATCCTCCTTCTGAAAATCAATAGGTTCTGATTCTTGTGAGAGTACAGAGAAATTATTCGTGCCTTCTTCCCTAAATTTCTGCTCCAGACTCACTGTAGTCATATCCTTTTTAAGCAAACTAGGCCGTCTCTTTGATTGAACCAGCTGAAATCCTTCACCATCCAGATGCTGCTGAGGTGGTGTAGTAAGGACAGACACCTCTACAGGCACAGGAACAGGAATTGTGACAGCTATTTCCTTTGGTACATAGGCCTTCTTAACTTGCTGCTTACGACATTTCTCCTTTGTATGCCCAATCTTTCTACAAGAGTGACAGTAATAGGGAAGCCACTCATATTCAATACGCTGAAAAATCTTTCCTCGGTATGGTGTATCCAGGGTCATAACTGTAGGCAAGTCTGCAGATAAATCCACATTTATCAATACTCTGGCAAATGATATTCTACTCTTCTGAGAAGTATGCTCATCCGCACGCACTGGCTTTCCTACATAACTAGCCACTTTGCTCAAAGCCTTTTGAGACCAGAAAGCAGGATCCAGGTTAGGAAACTTAACCCAAACTGGCACTGTAGAAATATGCTCCAGTTCTTCAACTATCGAGGGAGACCACTCCTTAAGAATCAAAGGGTATCCATTCATGTTCCATGATTCCTCCTTAACTTTATCCATATCCTCCTTACATGAGAAACGAAAATAGTACCATCCCCTAGCATAGTAAAGCACTTCTGGACTCGTGATATGATTCCAAGACTTAGTAATCAAGTATTCAAGCTGAGCTAGAGTCGTAGATCTTCCCATTACAGACCCTACTAAAGTAAACCTCCAATACTCAAGTTCCTCAGCAATGTCTCCTTCCTCTATAACAATTTCTGTATTATCAGGTTGAACAAAGGAGAGGTGCATACCCTTCCCAGATGATTTCAGAAGGCTCTTGAAAGTTTTAGTTGGTTTGGAAACATTACCATCCTGCACAATTGGCGGTGCAATACCCACCCTTGGCGGTGCAACACTCCCAATTGGCGGTGCAACACCCACAATTGGCAGTGCAACCCCCACAATTGGCTGTTCAACAACCACCGGAGGCGCCACAACCACCGGCAAAGCATCCTTACTATTAGAAGTAATATTCAGGTAATCAGTTAACAAAGCTCTAGGAGGGGGATGATGCTCCTCCAAATCCGTTGAATTGTCCTCTTCAGTATCATCCTCAGTGTCATTCCTCGACCTAGCATGCCTCACCGCATTGGGCGGCCGCCCCGGACGCCCTCGCCCTCTCCCCATCACCGGATTACGTGAAACCACACAATCGCTAAATTCAGAGCGTTTTTAGTCAGAGAAAGAAGAGAGAGAGAGTGTACCCTAATCACTCTATTATTGGTGTTCTGGCGGTTGAAAACAAGCTGCCTACTGTTGATAATATTGTCAAGCGTGGTATGGTGTGGGTTAATAGGTGTGTCCTTTGTGAGCAAGCTGCAGAAACAAGCAGTCACCTGTTCTTTGATTGTTCATACTCGTTGCAGGTTTGGAAGGGGCTTTGGAGTACTCTTCAGGTTCTTCAAATGCCAAACAAACTTATGGATATTCTATGGTGGTTCAAGGTGTGCAACAAGGGAAACACTAAGATCAAGCACCTTCGAAGATGTGTGCTATTGAGTTCAATCAATGCTATTTGGAAGGAGAGGAACACTAGAATATTTAAAGGAACTAAAATGCCTGTTAGTCATTTAGTTAGATGGATTCAATATCGAGTTAGTATGAGGGTCATGTTTCTTGCCCTAGTTTGATTTTTGCTTAGGGGGTCTACTCTGGACTCCTTTGTAGATAGTTTTAGGTCTTGTATTATCACTCTTATTCTAATATATGGACCTATGATCTTTCTGCAAAAAAAAATAAAAAAAATAAAAAAAATAAAAAAAAAAATAATAATAATCATACTTCCTCCGTTCTCAAATGATGTACCCATTTTGTGAATATATGTGAGGTATATTTTAATAAAATGGGTACATCATAGGAGAACGGAGGAAGTAATAATAATAATAATAATAATAATAATAATAATAATAATAATAATAATAATAATAATAATAATAATAATAATAATAATAATATAATAATAATAATAATAATAATAATAATAATAATAATAATAATAATAATAATAATAATAATAATAATAATAATAATAATAATAATAATAATAATAATAATAATAATAATAATAATAATAGTAATAGTAGTAATAGTAGTAATAGTAATAGTAGTAATAGTAGTAATAGTAGTAATAGTAATAATAATAATAATAATAATAATAATAATAATAATAATAATAATAATAATAATAATAATAATACTAATAATACTAATAATAATAATAATAATAATAATAATAATAATAATAATAATAATAATAGATTTGTGTGTGAGTGAGGGTTTTTGCAATCGACCGCCGCCGGCCACCCCTGAGTCTGCCACCGGCACGAAAGCCTGCACTACGTCGCTGGCATATCGCGGTCTATTTTGTTGCGTCGTGCCTGGCTGCTTGCAGGCTTGCAGGTTGGCGTCTGTGTGGGGGGTTGCACGCCTATTGCTGGTGGTGTTAGTCGTCCCCGGTGAGAGGGTTGCCACCAATACGCGCACACCAATCAGACCTCACGTCGCCGGTGTGCGTCGTGTGTTGGTGGGTGATTTCCTTTTGACCGTGCTTTTCGGGTTTCGGGTGCGGTGTCGCGGCTTGCTTCGCCGTTGGTGCCACGGCTAGCTTCGCCTTTGATGGAATGGGTAGCCGCCGTGTGTCAGCCGTTATGGTTGTTGCAGGTTAGCCGTCGTGGCTCGGCTCTTGGTCGTGCGGTCGTTTGTTTGTTTTTCTTTTATCATTAGGGTTTTATTTTGGTTTTTTGGGCTTTCCTTTCCATGCACATGCACGTGCTTTTGCATGTGCATTAGTGGTTCTCTTTTTCTTGCTTGTTTCATACCATGCCTATTTTAGTCCGATTTCGTTGTCCTTTTTCGAGTCTTCATGAGTGTCCGGATGGTCGTGGTAAGGGCCTTACTAAGGCCGCCTGGCAAAAGCATTTTCAGGATCGAAATTGTCTTGGTGATGCTATGGTGCTGACGCGTCAAACTCTTACCGATAGTCTGACCGTTTTGTCTAATGCCGAGATTAGTTTGAAGCGGATGGGGCTTTGGTTGTGTGAGGAGTGTTTTAAAACTCATACTTTTCGCTCTAGGTGTCGGCATAGTCGTGGTGATATTGTTGCGCCTCCGGATTGTGGTGATGGTATCGTTAACTTTATTATTCATGGTATCCCCAGACCTCCTGCTCCGTCTCCCTCGGTTCTTGCATCTGTTGATGGGGTTAGGTTTGCTCAGTGGTCTATATCTTCTCTTGATCGTTTATTTTCTTTGGGTCTTCGCACTGTGAAATCTATTCCCCCTAAGTGTCGTCTTGGGTTTGCTCGGGTTTTGAAGGGGGTATTGGATGATGTGGCTGACTCTCCTGGTGGGTTCGTTTGCTTGTGTTGCCTCTTTGTCTGCTTAAGACCTTCGTTCCTAGGAGTAATCTTGAGTGTAGGATTACTGTTAGGCGACATCGTCAGGAGGAGAGTATTACCAGGGTTATTCTTGCTTGGGGGGTGCCTGGAGGGGGTTTGCAGCTTTTGCAGGAGTGTTTGGCGGAGTCTCCTCCTTCTTTTCTTGTGGAGGAGGACCTGGATTTGAGTGTGCTTAACCTCCGCCAATGTCGGCGGAAGATTTGTGATGGTCACTATACTCGGCTGTTAGGGTGCTTTCTTCCTCTGGTATAGCCCCCTACTCTGATGCCACTATTGGGGCTTTGCGAGAGAAGCACCCGGTCGCCCCATCTCCTTGATTGCCTCCTTTTCCTGTGGATCATCATTCCCTTGTTGCCTCTTCGGTTGTGGTTTTTGATATGATTCGTAGTTTCCCACGTGGCACTTCTTGTGGGAGGGATGAGTTTCGTGCCCAAACCCTCATGGACTGTTTGAGTGGCGCTGCTCTGGCTATCTCTGATGATCTGATTGCTTTTATTATTAGGGTGGTCAATCTTTTTCTTGAGGGCAGATGTCCGCATGCTCTTGGTGAGTACATTTCCAGTGCTCCGCTCACGCCGCTTGTTAAACCTGGTGGTGGTGTCCGTCCTATTGCTGTTGGCACCGTCTGGAGACGTCTTGTTTCCAAGGTAGGTGCTTCTTTGATTGGTCCTTCTTTGTGCTCTTATTTTGCTGGTCTTCAGTTTGGGGTTGGGGTGTCCGGTGGAGGAGAGGATGTCTTGCATGCCTTGAATCGGTTCATTGAGGCTCGTGGTGGTGATGTGGGGCTTTCTATGTTGCTGGTTGATTTCCAGAATGCTTTCAACCTTGTTGATCGTGTAACCATGCTTCTGGAATTTCGCCGTCGTTGCCCGATTCTTTCCCGTTGGGTGGAGTTATGTTACTCTAGTCATGCCCGTCTTTATTATGGAGAACATTGTTTGTAGTCTTGTCAGGGAGTCCAGCAGGGTGATCCTTTGGGACCCTTGCTTTTCGCTTTGGTTTTGCATCCCTTGGTGTGCAAGATATGGGATTCTTTTGATTTGAGTTTGCAAGCTTGGTACTTGGACGATGGCACCATTGTTGGGGATACTTTGGAGGTAGGAAAGGTATTGGATTTGATTTTGGCCGATGGTCATCAGTTTGGTCTACATCTTAATGTCGCTAAGACTGAGGTTTTTTGGCCTACTGAGGATCCCCGTAGTCGATTTCCTGGTGTTTTCCCCCCTTCTATTGCCCGACCTTTGCGTGGTGTCTCTGTTTTGGGTGGGCCTGTCAGTACTTGCCCTAGTTTTGGCAGTGCGCTTGTGGCGAAGAGAGTGACTAAAACCACCGAGCTTATGGATTTGGTTGCTAGGATTGAGGACCCACAATGTGAGTTGCTTCTGCTTCGAGCTTGTACTGGTATTTCTAAGCTCTACTTTACCCTCCGTACTTGTTCTCCGGGGATCTTTAGCTATGTACATCTTCGTTTTGATGCAGCGCTTCGTTCTAGCTTGGAACGTATTGTCACCGCGTCTGGGCCTGGTTTTGGGGATTGGCAGTGGCGCCTTGCCACTTTTCCTTTTCATCTTGGTGGGCTCGGTGTTTATGCTGCCGGGTATGTTTTTCATTATGCTTTTCTGGCGTCCCGTTTGCAGTCTGCTGATTCGAGGCCAAGCTACTACGGTCTTCTGGTATTTTGGATGCTGGTCCTACTTTCGACGATGCCTTGCGGGTGTTCTCTGAGACTACAAGTTCTTCGTTTTAACGTGATCCTAGTGAAATCGCTGCCCCTAAACTTATGAAGAAACTGGGAGATATATATTTTGCGAGGATTGCTGCTACTGCAGAATCTGTTTTCTCTTTGACACCGCGTCAGCTTGCGTTGTGGATGTCTCAGCAGGGTGCCCACGCCTCTGATTGGTTGCGTGCGGTTCCTATCTCTGGGTTGGGTCAGACTATTAACAGGAGGACTTACCGTAGTGTACTGGGGTATCGACTAGGTGTCCCGTTATTCACGGTATCTAGACCTTGTCCTGCATGCTCTCGGGTGTTTGCTGATGATGTGTATGGGGACCACGTTGTTTCTTGTACTGGTACTGTGGGGGTTAAGCATCGGCATAACCTCGTTCGTGACACCTTATTTGACATATGCTATAGGTCTGATATTTCTACGGGCAAGGAGGTTGATATCGGTTTGGTTGACGGGCATGGCGGCTCTCTTCGTCATGCGGATTTGCTACTTTATTCCTGGGACAGAGGCGTGATGTGTGTGTTGATTTGACAGGGTCTTCCCCCTTGACTCAGACTGGGATGTCCGATTTTGTGCCGGGACGGGTTGTCGCTGATGCTGCTCAGCGCAAATATGCTAAGTATGGAGACTTATGCGCGGCTGCTGGTTATGGTTTCCTACCCTTCTCTTTCTCTTCGCTTGGAGAGCTGGGCTCGGATGTTGTTGACTTGCTCAAGCGGATCCAGAAATTCTCGGTATCTCAGGATGCTGGGGCTCGGGTGACCGCTTATATCTTTACTAGGCTTAGTTTTTCTATAGCTAAGGGGGTGGGGGCCGAGATTGTCTCTCGGCTCCCCACCAACTTCTTGTAGACTTTACATTTTATTTTAATGAAAGCTGCGCGCATAATTAATAATAAAAAAAAAAATTATAATAATAATAATAATCGGCTCTCTCTCTCTTGTTCTTCTCTCTAAAATTCTCTTTGAAAGTGCGATTACGAGTGGTTCATTCAATCCGTCGCCATGCCGAGGGGCCGGCCGCCCAAAATTCAGGCCGCCGCTCGTCCACCCAAATCTTCTGAGGTATCTGCGGAGGATACTAATTTGGTAGAGGTTTCGTTGAATCGTACACCTAGGTCTGCGAATTTGGGAGATTTCCTTCAATTGGGAACTTCAAAATCGGGGCAATCGCATGCATCTCAACTGAAACAGGGCAAGGATTCTTCCTTAGCATCTAGTTCAGGTTTGATTTCTTCTTCTCCCTCTTTACCTAAGGAGAGGAGTCCGGTAATTCCCGTGGTTCCTAAGGTTACTCCGGTGATTGATGTCCCGGTTAAACCATCTTTTTCTAAAGTTCTTAAGTCATCTGGTAAGGGTATGTCCTTGACGTATGTCAAGCCCTCTTTAGATGCTGTTGCTATTGAATTTCAGGATATTGTGGAGGAAATTGATTATTGGAAGTATACGCTTGTTAGGACAGTCATGGGTCGTCGTACCTCTATTGTCGAGCTTAATACTCTGGTTGCGAAACATTGGGGGCATATCTCTACCCCTGAAATTCTTTATTTCTCTAGGGGTTGGTTTTACTTTCGCTTTCTCTCTCAGGAAGACATGACCAGTATTCTATCAGAATCCTGGAATCTTAATGGATTTCCTCTTGTGTTTAAGACTTGGTCTCCCACTGTGGCTGCTGAACTTGATGTTGTCACTATGGTTCCTGTCTGGGTACTGTTTCCTAACCTTGATCCTTGTTTTTGGTCAAGTACTGCTCTTAGTAAGGTTACTAGTTTTGTGGGAAGGCCTATTTGTGCTGATGAGACTACTACAAATAAGTCTAAAATTGCTTTTGCTCGAGTTTTGGTGGAAGTTGATATCTCCAAAGAACTCCCCAAAGCCATGGCTCTTCAGACACCTTATAGAGGGAGGATTCTACAGAAAATTGATTATGAATGGGTGCCTTTTTACTGTCATACTTGTAAAAAGGTAGGTCATACTAAAGAGAAGTGTAGTAGGAATGTTGTGAAGAAGGTTTTTCAGCCTGTTCAGCAGGCAGCTGTGGTCAAACTTGTTGCCTCTACTTAGCAGGATGAGGAAGGGTTTGTTTCTGTTCAGGCTAAAAGCAAGTCTGCTCCTCATATTGAACCTTTGGTTACTACTCTTGAGAATAAGTTTGCCCTACTTGATTCTCATAAGGAAGTCTCTGTATCTCTGGGAGTGGATCAAGGTAATGTAGTTGTGGAGCTTGAGCCTGGTGGGTCATCCCCCCCTCTTTCACCTCAATGATCATTTCCTCCTGGAATGTGAGGGAATTGAATGACCCCCTAAAACAGCAGGAGGTTTTAGACTTCCTGAATGGAAATAAGGTGGACTGTGGTGCAATTTTGGAGACACATATAAAAGCTAGGTATGCTCAGGCTATTTATAGAAGGTCTTTTAAAAACTTCTCTATTATTACTACTTATGGCTCTCACTTTGATGGGAGAATTTGGATTTTATGGAACCCCTCTTTTGTTCATGTTCAACTTCTTGAAGATGATGCTCAGTATGCCCATTGCATTATTACTAATCTCCTTACTCAGAAGTGCTTTTTGGTTACTTTTATTTATGCCTATAATAGAGTTGTTGATAGGCTTGCTCTTTGGGGCAAACTTATATCTTTTGCTACGGGTCATCAGATTCCTTGGGCTTGCCTTGGGGACTTTAATGTCTCCCTATCTGTTGATGAGAGACTAGGCTGTCAAATTCATGATAGGGAGATACAGGAATTCAGGGATTGCTTGTCTACTTGCAGCCTCACTGACCATCCTTTTACTGGTGGTATATTTACTTGGCACAATAACCAGATTCATTCCCCTAAATGGTCTAAGCTTGATAGGGTACTGGTTAATTCTGACTGGTATTCTTACTTCTCTAGGTCTACTGTGGCTTTTCTTTCCCAAGGTGTCTCTGATCATTCTCCTGCTATTCTGAATGTGGATCCTCCTTCTGCTTTTCTTTCCAGGCCTTTTAGATTTCTTAATTGCTGGGCTCTTTCCCCTGATTTCCTTTCTAGGGTTGCTCAGGGATGGCACTCTGGTTTTAGTGGAGGTAGAATTTTCTCCCTGTTTTGCAAGCTGAGGGCTACAAAGCATCATCTCAAGTCTCTTCATCAGGCTGATTTTTCTGGGCTCACTGCTAGAGTAAAGTTGGCAAAGGAGAATCTGTCTTCCTTCCAGCTTCTTTTGCAGTCCTCTCCTTTGTGCTCCCTCCTTCTTCAGCAGGAGAAAGATTGTCTCCAGGTTTATTCTAAGCTTAAAAAGGCTGAAATTAAAGTGTTAGCTCAACAAGCCAAAGTCCATCACTTGAAGCTTAGTGATTCTAATACTAAATATTTCTATGCTCATATTAAAGCTAGGAAAGTTAGAAGTACTATTGGTGTCATTGAGGATATGAATGGTCATGTATGTCATGGTCACTCTGCTGTTGCTAATGCTTTTGTTTGTTATTATAGAGATCTATTAGGGTCTGGCACTCCTGTTATTCCTTTGCCTGGGGAGTTGTTTATATCCAATTGTCTCTCCTCTGATCACAGCTTGGAGGATCCTGTTACTTTTGGGGAAATTGAGAATGCTCTCTTTGCTATTGATAAAAATAAAAGCCCAGGTATTGATGGTTATTCCTCTGGTTTTTTCAAATCCTCTTGGTCTATCACTGGGGCTGCTTTTAAGGATGCAGTTATGGAGTTCTTTGCTAAGGCTTCAATGCCTTGTGTTGCTAACTCCACTCTTATTTCTCTTATCCCTAAAGGGGATTCTCCTAAGGCTGTTTCTGATTTCAGGCCTATATCATGTTGCACTGTCTTTTACAAAACTGTTAGCAAGATCTTAGCTAACAGAATGAAATCTGTCCTGGGGAATATTGTTGGTCTAGAGCAGGCAGCTTTCATTGAGGGTAGAGATTTATTAGACAATTACATGCTTGCCCATGAGATGGTTTCCAAGTATAACAGAAGCTTGTTAACTCCCAGGTCTACTCTTAAGATTGACATTAGAAAAGCCTTTGATTCTGTCAATTGGGACTTTTTGGCAGATTGCTTAAGGCTCTTTGGTTTCCCTTCTCTTTTCAGAAAATGGGTTCTTGCTTGTGTTACCTCTTCTCACTTTTCCCTTAATATCAATGGGTCTATTGAAGGGTTCTTTCCAGGTAAGAGGGGACTCAGACAAGGTGATCCCTTATCTCCTTATCTCTTTGCTCTTTGTATGGAGGTTTTGTCTCGTCTTTTGAGGAGGCTGCCTGAATATCCTAGATTCTCTTATCACCCTAAGTGTGTTCAGGTTAATCTTACACACCTTGTTTTTGCTGATGACCTTTTGGTGTTTACCCGTGGGGATCTTCATTCTGTTCAGGCTGTGAATGATTGCTTGAGATTATTTGCTGGATACTCTGGACTTACAGCTAATCCTATGAAGTCTAGTCTTTATTTTGGTGGTGTCTTCCTTAGTTGAAATTACTTATTCTCTCATCTACAGGTTATACTGAAGGTAGTTTCCCTGTGAGATATCTGGGTATTCCCCTCTTCTGTTCTCGTTTAACTCAGCCTATGTTCTCTCCTCTTCTGGATAAGATAAGAGGTAAGATCAATCATTGGGCTAATCATCACCTCTCTTATTATGGTAAGGCTCAACTCATTAACACTGTTTTGTTTGGCTTATGCAATTTTTGGGGTTCTAGTATCCTCCTTCCTAAAGGTATTGTTAAGAAAATTAACAAAATTTGTAAGGATTTCTTGTGGGGATCTACTCAAGGCAATCATACGCATATTTTCAAGGGCTGGACTAGCCTTTGTCAGCCTCGAGAGGAAGGTGGTATTGATATTAAGGATGTTCTTAGTTGGAACAAAACGCTTATGCTATCCTGGGTCAAGAAATTGGCTATTAATTCTGATACTATTTGGGTTAAGTGGGTGAATGCTTATATCCTGAAGGGTTCCTCCATTTGGGATTTTCAGCTCACTTCTGCCCATTCTTGGTTTATGAGTAGTATTATTCATTGTCGTGACTTGCTTGTTCAGTATCTAGGGAGGTCCTCAGATGCTAGTCTCTTTCTTTTGGAGGATAATTATAGGTCTCAATTCTATGATCTTATTCGTCCTATAGGAGCCTTCTTGTGTCAGCATCGCACCATTTGGGACTCTAGTTGTTATCCTAAGCATTGTGTTATTGGACTTATGGCTACTCAGAACTGTCTTCCCACTATTGATAATCTTTGCCATCGTGGAATTGTTTTAGTTAACAGATGTGTTTTGTGTGAGCAGAGCATGGAGACTAGTGAGCATCTTTTCTTTGATTGTCCCTACTCCGCTTCTGTCTGGCTGACTACGTCTTCTTGAATTAAAGCTACTAGTGCTACTCGGCTTTCTCAGATTTTCAGCTGGTACCAGGGTCACAACCGTGGCAAGAGTTGGATAAAGCAGCAGCGTAGATGTGCTTTGATGTGTACTATCTATCTCCTTTGGTCTGAAAGAAATAGACGTATATTTCATGGCTCCTCTCGCACTATTGAAGCCCTAGCTTGGAAGATTAAATATTTAGTCTTACTTAGAAATCCTTGTAATGTCTAATTCTTGTATGGTTTCTTTGTTTGGTTTTAGGTAGTCTCATTGACTCCCTTGTAGGATTTGTAGGATCTTGTACTCCACTCTTTTGATTTATGATAAGATCCTGATTTTCTGCACACAAAAAAAAAATAATAAATAAATAAATAAATAATAATAATAATAATAATAATAATAATAATAATAATAATAATAATAATAATAATAATAATAATAATAATAATGTGCTAAGTATGGGGATTTATGCGCGACTGCTGGCTATGGTTTCCTACCCTTCTCTTTCTATTCGCTTGGGGAGCTGAGCTTGGATGTTGTTGATTTGCTCAAGCGGATCCAGATATTCTCGGTATCTCAGGATGCTGGGGCTCGGGTGGTCGCTTATATTTTTACTAGATTTAGCTTTGTTGTAGCTAAGGGGGTGGGGGCTCAGATTGTCTTTCGGCTCCCCATCAACTTCATGTAAATTTTTCATTGTATTTTAATGAAAGCTGCGTGCATCTTAAAAAAAAATAAAAAAAATAATAATAATAATAAAAGCTAATTAGTAATATACTAATATATAATCAAATCATTAATAAATGAAAACTAATTACAATATAAAGAAATAAAAATTAGAGAATTAGATAAAATGTAGAATTATTTTGATTATATTTTTAATTAAAAATAATCAAACTAATTATAATTTAGAGTATGTAGAATGCATGATATAATCAAAGCAATTAATAATGAAATGATAAAATTAGAGAGATTAAGAATTAAACATTAAAATATCAAAGTATTTACCATTACCAAACATCCTTTCCATCTCCTCTTGATACATTTTTTGGGGAATATCAATGTTGATATTCTGAGACATTATGATTGAATTAGAGAGGCTAAATAGAATTAAGAGATTAGAGAATTAAGACTTTATATTATAATTTATAACTTGAGTATTTGAGAAAAATTATAAATTGAGCATTTGAGAATAATTAGAAGATTACGAAGATGTAAGTTAGAGAATAGATAAGAGGGAGTTGTGTGAGAAATTAGATTTAATGAAGTGGGTATTTATAGAACAAATTAGGGGGAAAATAAATAATTTTTATTGCAAAATTGAAAAAAAAATACAACGGTTGTCGACACACATAACGGGCACAATGATTTAGGATCTAGTTATTATGCATGCAAATATAAAAGCATAAAAGAAAATATAAGACGAAAACATCCTTACATTGGGATTTTTCGGTTAATAAGGGCACAATAAGAACTCCTTCTTATTGTTCTTGAGCATGTAATTAGTGGATCATCCTCCATAAAACAACCTTCAAAGTAGAAGGTCTCCTTGTTGCACCCAAGATTAAACCCAAATAATCTTAGTTTATTATTAAGTAGATAATAAGTAAGAATTAATACTACTAATATTATTGTATTACTACACTAGTAATATGACATGAATATTAGTTTGCATGTGAGTTTAGAGAGATGTTGGAGGTTTTAGAAAAAAGAAGAAAATAAGCATAAGAATGAAGTGGAAAAATTGAACAACTTTTGTTCTATTTAATAGCCTCTTGGCCGGCACCCTCTAGCCCCAAAATGGGTGATTTCCTTCTTATTTTATTCACATGCATTAAGATATTGTATGGGATTGTATAATGATAATGATCATGTGTCATACATGTCATAATCATATGTCATAATCACTAGTGATTTTGTCTACACAAAACTGGTGCACATGAGTCCACAATGGACCATTTTGATTTTTGATATTTGTCCCTCAAATACTTATTAATCATATGCTTAATTATCTTGTATAATTAAGTGTTAATTTGATCATATAACAATGTACTTAACGTTTAAGTGATATTTTACCATTATATCAATATATAATGGATCCCACAATGCCCAGTTAATTTATTTTACAACTCCTTGTGAATATAATTAACTAATTACCTCACCTAAAAGTATATGCATCACCTCAACTAATTTAATGAATTAACGACTAATCACTAAATTAAATCTTATTTAATCGTATTAAAATAAGACGTAAAATTTATTCAGTCAGTTATCGTATAATTGACTAATAAACTTAAGTGGAATGAGTTCCTAACTCAATTTCCAATAAATAACTCTGGTAACTAAAAGTACATATCAAATATATGTAATGCCCTAATTAAACTGTATCGTATACAAATAATTAGTATTCTATTTGGGTCTCATCCTATAGGTGTGACCTAAAGGGATCAGTTGATCACCGCCGTCATACGACAATAACGTCAACTCTAGTCAGCCGAGCGTTACCGATTTACGTTATCATACTGACGTGAGTATCAAATATCTAATCATGCCACGTATATTCCAAACGAGGAGATTTATTAGATAAATGCACTATTGTGGAGGACACTTACTCCACAATCTACCACTTGTCCGATACAAGTTGTGATGATAGCGACACTATTGCGGAGGAATAATGACTCAACAATATCTCCCACTTGTCTCGAAAAGGTGTGTTCTATCGATTCTTGGTCTCTTTGTGTCCAATCATCCCACTCATGCAAGGGTCTACAGTCGCACTTGACAGTTGAAAAAATATAAATAGAGTGGTTTTCTCGATATGGAGGTACAACTGTGCTGACCGGAAAATCATCAAGATCTCTTCGAGGGTGGCAACGCATTTCCAGTTACTACTCAACTGGTGGCCCGAAGATGTTTAAACCCAACGTGGTGGACCAATTCCTAGACCATCTTACAATATATGATGCAGATCACATGACCAGAAGAAGATGTCCATCGCATCATTTCAAGAAGGGCAGACCTAAGACAAAACCAAAGTCAATCGGAACTACACAGACTCAGGTGTGGTAAATTTGTCGACCAATCTAAAGAATCGACTCATAGGAATAAAATAGAAATCCCCGCCACGACCAGGCTTCAACAATTTTGATAAGGGACTCTATTATGGTCACTGCCCGACAGAGTGTCTCAACAGTCTGTCTTTGTAAACGACCAGTCATCTTCATGACCTCATGGTGCTGAACCAACCATCGATCGACTTATAATCTAGTTACTTCGAGACGTCAGCTCAAATGAGTGACTAGGGAAAAAACACTAAGTGCATCTTGTTCACTTGAATTGGGTTCAACCTTTTTTTCAACCAATTCGGATAAACAAAGTATTAAAATTTAGTCAAACTAAATAAAGAAGTTTTTAATGAAACTCTAACAATGAATGCGATTATCAAATATTTGGAAAAATTGATACGCTATCAATAATTTCATATCTTATAATCTTTAGCAATTCAGGTACATATTTCAATCCCCATTGAAATGACATGCCTATCATGTTCAGCCTGCAAAAAGCATGGCTAATGGATTAGCAATACTTGCATCTTTCCTATCGTTCTGATTGCTATTTCTCTTTGTCTAAGTAATCTCATATTACATAAAACTTTCTCGAGTTACATGTCTGAGGTTTGAAATCTCGACTTAGGACTTTGGCCTAAAGGTAGCTCCCCGTTTTACCAGTATAATGGGATAGGATATACAGCTATAGGAACTACTTCTAGTTCCTCCAATACTGTCGAATCCAGGCTACTTTCATATGCATCATCATATGATGCAATGTACTCTATTTCCGTTGTGAAATTCGCAATGATAAACTGCCTGGAACAATTCCAGCGGATACATGACATTTATATTTGAAAATGTCATTCCTACTTGGAACCTTTCCAATAGTCTTTTCTGCTTGGAACTCTTCCAACAGATAAATCTTCTATAAAACACAGCCAGTTCGTGATTTCAAATCACTTTGATCAGTTTGGAAACTGAAGTCTGTGTAACCCCTTACACACAACTCACTTGTAAACTCACTTGGATTTGATTGCAAATGATTCGTCATGCTCAAGGCATGCGAAATGTCGGATTGAGTATACATCACAACGTATATAATTGATCCCGCATCGGAAGCAAAAGGAATCAATTATTATGTGTTCAACTTCCTTGAACTAATCAAAGATCTTATCAACATAAGAATGTTGACTTAATGCTAATATCCTTTTAGATTTATCTTTATAAATCAAGATATCTAAAAGATGTATTCTACTTCTCCAAAATCTTCTTTCATCTAAAATGATCAATATGTCTCCACAGGTAAGACTGATGAAAACCATATTACTCCCACTAAACTTCATGTATTCAACATAATTCCTCGAGATATCGAGAAATATTTTACAACATGATTAACACACTAATTCCAACTCTTTAGTGCTTACTTAAGACATCCTCTTAAGCTTGCAAATTAACTTAGGATAATTAGGATCTGCGAACCCACAGGTGGATATAAAATATTCTACCTATTCTAGAATCGTATTCAAGAAGGTGGTTCTTGAGATCCAATTGACATCATACTACTATGATATGCTTTAATCTCTAAGTGTTATCGAATGGATCAAAGCATTGCAATTGGTGTAAACTCTTTGCCTACCAATTTATCTTTGAAAACATTTTAGTGTTCATCCATGCAAATTTCGATCTTAAAAATCAATTTACATTGAATAGGTCGTACTTCTTCAAGTAAAATTTACCACGTCACATACCTAACTATCATGCATGGAGTCCATTACGAATCGTATGACTCTAAGCCATAGTAAGAAGTTGGGACTAGAAACAGCCCTTTTATAAGTCACAGATTAGAATTTATCACTATTAAGGAGTGATAAAATTCCACCTGACCTCCTAGGTTCCGAAGAAACAACTACTAAACAAGCAATAAGGAAACTTTTTCTACTGAACAAGCAATGAGGAATCATTTTCCGGACCATATGCTCAGTTTGTGGCTCTAGAAACATTTTCTCCCACTCTGTCTTATCAAGAAATAATCGTATTTTTATTGAAAGACAGCATCACGAGTCACAAACGCTTTGTTCTCGTGGTCAATGTAGGATTATTAATCACTTGTTTCATTCGGATAAATTTCATTCGGATAACTTACAAATTAGGTACGCTACCCACCCATATCGTATATGGAATGAAATCAGACTGTTTTAAATATGCTTTAATATGGTGGGAAAAGAAATAGCAGACAAAAATATTAAAATCCCAAGGTTAGTCAAATGGCTGATTTTGACTTGACAAAGACAAAACTATATCGTATAAGGTTCTGTTTCTCTATTCAACAACACCTTATCTAATAATGTGTGTTAGAGAAGTTAACTTGTGAAACCATTTCACAATACTTTTGGTGAAAATCAAAGTCAATACTTAGATATTTCATTTACGATTTGGTCGTAAGTCCTTGATCTAATACTCTTGGTGGTTAGCTACTTCAAATTGAAGCTCTTTGAACTTTTCAAAGATTTCTCTTAGCACATCATTAAGTAGAATCAAATATAATATCTACTTAAATCGTCGGTAAATAAAGTGAAATAGCCATTACCATCTCTGGTTGTGTTTGTTATTGGACTACGCATATTTTATGTAATGAGGCCAATAACTCACTAGTTCGATTTCCTTTTCAATAAAAAAAAGGGCACGAATCATCTTGCCTTGAATACAAGATTCGCACACACCATAAGATTCAAAATCAAATGTTTTAGATGTGCTACACAATCCAGAATTAAGATTAGATATGGGTCACCAATTTTGAGCCTTTTTCAATCTATATGACAAGTAATTTCTAGTTTAGGTCAAGAATATAATTACCTTTGATTGATATGGGATAACCATTGACCAAGTATAGGCATAAAAAGATACAACGCTTGTTCCATTCACAAAAGTGAAACACTTGTGTCGTACACTAAAGTGGATACTATATTCTTTATTTAGAAGTTATGTACATAATAACTTTTATTAACGTATACCTCTAAATCCAAAACTAGATTGATCACATTATAACTTTTATATGTCTCTATAGAAAAAAAACTACAATAGTTATATTTCCCTTGTAGGTCGACATTTAATTATGGTTAGTCGTCGCACGAATCATTATTATATGCATTGAATACATTGATGAAAACCATAATGGGTATCTAATACCCAAAACTTGCATTTTAGCAAAATAAATGTCGATCATATAGATATTATGGGTGAAAATAGTACACCCAATTTCTAACTCTTTAGAAAACTTGGGGCAAATTCTTTTCTAGTGTCTTACACTGTAAAATAGAATTATCAAAAGTTGGCTTCGACACCTTGCTTGGGTTTTGACTTTACTATTCAAAATAGCCTTGCCTTTTTCCCTAGCCTTGTGCCAATATCGTGCCAACCTACTTTTGAACCTCGTCCTATTCTTAACAATTAAGAATAAAACATCCTTCTTAGAGCTCCCACTCACTTTCATAAATCTCTTTTTAGATAAGTAGATTAGAATTAAAATGAAGATTACTCTTCATTTCATTCATGGTTTTACCTTAAAAAAGGATAAACCTTTCATAAAGTGACTACGGTATTTGGTTAAACATGATTTCAAATAAATCGAGAAACCTTGTCGTCCCAACTGATTTGGCCTCTTTTGAGGTAAGCCTCGATAAGGAGCATTATAACGACATACCAAAAATTACAAATATTTTCTTTGAAGCAAAAAGATTGATGTACCATTGTTATAAGAAGACGTCACAAAAAATTCAAAACGTTTTTGACTAAGTGTGACTTATTTGTATACTCTTCATAAGAGACATTTGCAATGGTGAATATGAGGATCAAAAGATAAAAATTCATTTTCTCTTTTGCTATGGTGGTTTAAACGGAGATTTAAATTGCTATAAAAAATGATACCGTATAAATTAATGGAAACTCCTTTCCACGATTTGAACGGATTTACTAGTTCGTAGAAGGAAGAAATATTTGTCATTGCGCGAATAAAATAAATATCAACGGAAAATAAACATTCATTGCTAATATATAACTCACTTGTAAAACAATTTTAAATAAGTCACTCATATAATGACCCCTCACGAAATTATATAAGTGATTCCAAGACCCATCTTTAGAATAAAATAGTCATCGTATGCTACCTTTATCTAAAAATGGTAAGTCAATACTTGACTAATTTTACCCTTAGAACTCTTGGTTGACGGATTTCAACTAAATCCATCTCCTAGTCCCAAGATAACTGTGACACCCTCAAATTTGCGGAAAGAAAAAAAATTATTTAAATACATAAAAGATACGAATATATAACGAAGGTGTCATTACATAATAAAAAGGTTCGTTACAACACGAAATAATATTCTACAAAATAAATATACAAGACGGGAGACATATCTCCCGTATAAATACGGAAATAACCTAGTGTATAATAATATACAAACTATGAACCGAATATAGGTCCAAGGTAAAACTTCACTCGCTAGCTCGTCCATGTACCCCAAATATGCAACACCACCTGTTCGACCGCATTAAAGATAAACACGGAAGCCACAGTCAGTGGGGAGTAACTCCGAGTTCTCCCAGCCACGAAATGTCGAGTTTAATGAAACATGAAAACATAAAAGCAATGTATATAGAGAATACAACACCTTAACATATATGATATGCTTCTCATGTTATGAAACAGTTAACTAACATATAACCTAGCATATGAAAGCTATCATGTGAACTCGGTAATAAAATGTAACTCGAGGTAGGGAAGCTGGTATGCTGGCTCAGCGGTTACCATGTAACATGGCCCTGATACACTCAAACCCTAATCAACACGTAATCATGTGAATCAGTTAACAACCGTTAATCCAAACTCTATCAATCCTAGCCGGCTTGCATATCACCTTCTAGAACTCATAGAATCATACATACATGAAAGACCAATACCTCTACAAACAGGCATAAGTTCTTAGGCAGTCAATAGTCGACTTCTGTAACTCGAGGCTATACCACAAGGTAGGAAAACATCCTCGTCCTAGACTGATCAGACCTAGCGACAACAGCTATTCCATTCCCCGTCCCATGACATAACCGTACATGAGAAACTCTACTAGGCGACCCCCTAAGCAGAGATGGCTAGTACTTAAGCTGGCTCCATTCCCAAAGTGGAACTCTTAGGAAGCCATGCCCCGACTTGGAGATAAGCCCCCCAGGCCGTGACACAAAAGCTATCAAGCTGTGAACTATATACTCGTTAAAGATAGTAAGGCCTATCATGTCGTGGTCCAAGATACTCATTTAGAATTAGAATGGTCAAGACGCCATATACTCATAATTCTCTATGGGTACTTAGTCAACACGACACCAACCATATAAAAATCAGTAACGGGAAAAAACATCCTATCATGTGACTCATTGCATATCA
>JAIUZE010006316.1:0-13280 GCA_022085475.1 Heliosperma pusillum | reverse complement strand
AAAAATTGATACGCTATCAATAATTTCATATCTTATAATCTTTAGCAGTTCAGGTACATATTTCAATCCCCATTGAATTGACATGACTATCATGTTCAGCCTGCAAAATGCATGGCTAATGGATTAGCAATACTTGCATCTCTCCCATCGTTCTGATTGCTATTTCTTTTTGTCTACGTAATCTCATATTACATAAAACTTTTTGAGTACGTGTCTAGGTTTGAATCTAGACTTAGGACTCTTGGCCTAAAGGTAGCTCCCACTGTTTTACCAGTATAATGGGATAGGATATACAGCTATGTGAACTATTTCTAGTCCCTCCAATACTGTCGAATCCAAGCTACCTTCATATGCATCATCATATGACGCAATGTACTCCATTTCCGTTGTTAAATCCGCAATGATAAACGGCCTGGAACACTTCCAGCGGATTCATGACATTTCTATTTGAAAATGTCACTCCTACTTGGAACCTTTCCAATAGTATTTTCTGTTTGGAACTCTTCCAACAGATAAATCTTCTATAAAACACAGCCAACTCGTGATTTCAAATCACTTTGATCAGTTTGGAAACTGAAGTCTGTGTAACCCTTACACGCAACTCATTTTAAACTCCAAAAACATGGAACATATCTTTTAGTCCTTCGCAAGTACTAAGGATGTTCTTTATGGCTATCAAGTGACTCTCACTTGGATTTGATTGCAAATGATTCGTCATACTCAAAACATGCGAAAATGTCGGATTGAGTATACATCACAGCGTATATAATTGATCCCGCAGCGGAAGCAAAAGGAATCAATTATGATGTGTTCAACTTCCTTGAACTAGTCAAAGATCTTATCAATATAAGCATTTTGACTCAATGCTAATATCCTTTTAGATTTATCTCCATAAATCCAGATATCTAAAAGATGTATTCTACTTTTCCAAAATCTTCCATCATCTAAAATGATCAATATGTCTCCACATATAAGACTGATGAAAACCATATTACTCCCACTAAACTTCAGGTATAAACATAATTCCTCGAGATATCGAGAAATATTTTATGACATGATTGACACATTAATTCCAATTCTTTAGTACTTACTTAAGACATCCTCTTAAGCTTGCAAATTTAAATTAGGATAGTTAGGATCTACGAACCCACAGGTGAATATAAAATATACTACCTCTTCTAGAATCGTATTCGAGAAGGTGGTTCTTGAGGTCCAATTGACATCATACTATTATGATATGCTCTAATCGTTAAGTATATTCGAATGGATCAAAGAATTAAGGTTGGTGCAAAACTCTTTGCCTACCAAGTTATCTTTGAAAACATTTTAATGTTCATCCATGCAAATTTCGATCTTAAAAATCAATTTACATTGAAGAGGTCGTACTTCTTCAAGTAAAAATTTACCAGGTCACATACCTGACCATCATGCATGGAGTCCATTACGAATCGTATGACTCTAAGCCATATCAAGAAGTTGGGACTAAAAACAGTCGTTTATAAGTCGCATATTAGAATTCATCACTATAAAGGAGCGATAAAATTCCACCTGACCTCCTAGGTTCCGAAGAAACAACTACTGAAAAAAGCAATGAGGAAAACTTTTTCCGGACCATATGCTCAGTTTGTGGCTCTTGAAACATTTTCTCCCACTCTGTCTTATCAAGAAATAATCGTATTTTTATTGAAAGACAGTATCACGAGTCACAAACGCTTTGTTCTCGTGGTAAATGTGGGATTATTGAGCACTTGTTTCATTCAAATAACTTATAAATTAGGTACGCTACCTACCCATATCGTATATGGAATGAAATCAGACTGTTTTAAATGTGTTTTAATATGGTGGGAAAAGAAATAGCAGACAAAAATATTAAGATCCCAAGGTTAGTCAAATGGCTCATTTTGACTTGATAAAGACAAAACCATATCGTATAAGGTTCTGTTTCTCTATTCAACAACACCTTATCTAATAATGTGTGTTAGAGAAGTTAACTTGTGAAACCATTTCACAATACTTTTGGTGAAAATCAAAGTCAATACTTAGATATTTATAGTTACGATATAGTCGTAAGTCCTTGATCTAATGTTCTAGTGGTTAACTACTTCTCATTGAAGCTCTTTGAACTTTTCAAAGATTTCTCTTAGCACCTCATTAAGTAGAATCAAACATAATATCTACTTAAATCGTCGGTCAATCAAGTGAAGTAATCATTACCATCTCTGGTTGTGTTTGTTATTGGACCACACGTATTCTTATGTAATGGGGCCAATAATTTACTAGTTCGATTTCCTTTTCAACAAAAGGGCACGAATCATCTTGCCTTGAATACAAGATTTGCACACACCATAAGATTCAAAATCAGATGGGTTAGGGATAGTTGTTAATACTAGCCTCTTAATGTGCTACACAATCCAAAATTAAGATTAGACATAGGTCACCAATTTTGAGCCTTTTTCAATCTATATGACAAGTAATTACTAGTTTAGGTCAAGAATATAATTACCTTTGATTGGTATGGGATAACCATTGACCAAGTATAGGCATAAAAAAGATACAACGTTTGTTCTATTCACAAAAGTGAAACACTTGTGTCGTACACAAAAGTGGATACTATATTCTTTATTTAGAGGTTATGTACATAATAACGTTTATTGAAGTATACCTCTAAATCCAAAACTAGATTGATCACATTATAACTTTTATATGTCTCTATAGAAATAAAACTACAATAGTTATATTTCCCTTGTAGGTCGACATTTAATTATGGTTAGTCGTCACACGAATCATTATTATATGCATTGAATACATTGATGAAAACCATAGTGGATATCTAATACCCAAAATATTTGCATTTAGCAAAATAAATGTCGATCATATAGATATTATGGGTGAAAAATTACACCCTATTTCTAACTCTTTAGAAAACTTTGGGAAGATTCTTATCTTGTGTCCTACACTGTAAAATAGAATCGTCAAAAGTTGGGTTCGACACCTTGCTTGGGGTTTGACTTTACTATTCAAAATAGTCTTGCCTTTATCCCTTGCCTTGTGTCAAAGTCGAGCCAACCTACTCTTGAACCTCGTCTTAACAATTAAGAATATAAACATCATTCTTAGTGCTCCCACTCTCTTTCATGAAACTCTACTTAGACAAGTATATTAGAATTATTGTGAAGACTATTCTTCATTTCATTCATGGTTTTACCTTCAAAAGGATAAACCTTTCATGAAGTGATTACGGTATTTGGTTGTTCACGATTTCAAATAAACCGATTAACCTAGTCATCCCAACTGATTTGGCCTCTTTTGAGGTAAGCCTCGATAAGGAGTATAATGACGACATACCAAAATACAAATATTTTCTTTTGAGCAAAAATTTATGTACCATTGTTATAAGAAGGCGTCACAAAATATTCAAAAACGCTTTTGACTAAGTGTGACTTATTCATTTACTCTTCATAAGAGACATTTGCAATGGTGAATATGAGGATCAAAAGATACAATTCATTTTGTCTTTAGCTACGGTGGTTTAAATGGAGATCGCAATCAAAAATGCTACCGTATAAAATAATGGAAATCTTTTCCACGATTGAACGGATTTACAAGTTCATAGAAGAAAAATAATTGTCATTGCGCGAATAAAAATAAATATCAACGGAAAATAAACATTCATTGCTTATATATAATTTACTTGTAAAACAATTTTAAACAAGTCACTCATATAATGACCCCTCACGAAATTATATAAGTGATTCCAAGACCCATATTTAGACAAAAAATAGTCATCGCATGCTACCTTTATCTAAAAATGGTAAGTCAATACTTGACTAATTCTACACTTAGAACTCTTGGTTGACGGATTTCAACTAAATCCATCTCCTAGTCCCAAGATAACGCTTATCTCGTTGAGTCCAATCCAATTTTGGCTTGTGATCGCATCACCCTACTTACCCGAGGTAAAAAGGACCCACGAGCGTGGTAGCCCTAATGAACACGGGGTTCATAGGTGTTACTAATTGGTAAGGCTAAATCTCAATTTTTAAGTTATGTGAGAGGTCTTGTCAATTTTGTTATTAATTCCCTATAAGCGAACTAAGTCGGTGAATTGTGAATAACGTTGAATTGACAATCACGGTAAAATGCATGTGTGACGATTTTGGCATGAGCAAAAATAAAGCAAGCAATCAAGCAACAATAAAATCCTAGTATGGCCACCTAGCTAATCAAAATTAACTAGATAGTTACAAATTCGGAAACCAACTCCTTGGTCCCTTGCCTCTTCACTTGGAACACCTTCCAAAATGGCACCGTCTTGAAGGAGTCACCGGTCTTCATAAAAATAATTACAAATATAGAAATATACAAATTCCTATTATACATTTATCCTATAAAATAAAATTATTAAATTATACAAACCGGCGATACGAGATCGCAATAAAATTACAACCAAACCGTTATTCCCTTACATTACGGGTAATAACGATAAAAATAACTAGGCCATACTAGGTACAAAATTTGCATAAATTATTAAATAAATGACATTCATTCATTCAAACATAAATAAAATAAATTGCTGCAAAATTCATGCCAAAATCGTCCTAAGTTCAATTCATGCTCATTGTAGCTCGATTTCTTCCGGGATTCATTGATTTTTAACCATTAAAAATCAATATCAACATTTAAATCGCATTTAAATTCAAAATAATTAACTAAACTGTTTTAGAACTCAAAATTAGTCACTACTAATTTTGTTGGTCATTAATTAGATCGATTTGATTTCATTTGCTAAATATTACGGTTTAATCATAACGATTATGAAATAAAACCAAAATAAAATATAAACATCATAAAATTTGAAACCAAAAATTTTGTACATTCTGGAACAATTCGAGGAACTATAAAAATAAAAAAACATTTGCTCAAAAATTTAAATTAATTTTATGAACAAATAGCTTTGTATTTAATGGTTTTATCAAATAAAAACATTAGATATAGTAAAACAGTGAAACAAATTATGAAATTTCACCAAGAGTATCAACATCAGAATGTTAAATGTACAAAAAATTTTCAAGACCAGAAATGGACGTTTCAATTTTATGAACATTATAATCTCATATTATCGACTTTTATCGTATAAAAATCAATGAACATGCAATACATAAGTAAAATTCACGAAATTTTACATACAATATGTAAGAAATGCATGTGAGATCATATTAAAATTTCATGGCCAGAATCAACATGAAACTATTTTTAGTTAACTTTTAACTCATAAAATGCATGTTAACTCGGTTTAAACGCCAAAAAATCAAAATAAATAGCAAATTAATCCCTAAAATCACGAAATTTGACCACAAACATTTTGAGGTCAGTAGGTATACATGCACCAAAAAGTTTTGTCAGAATCGTATTTTAACTCAAAATCTTTGATTTATTAGTTATCTTATAACTTTAACAAAAATGTCCAAAATGAACATGCATGCTACAAGCTAGCTCTGATACCAATTGAAAGTCCATAGACCTTAATTAGACTCCTCTAATTAATTACTAAATTACTTTTTAATTTAGTTTATGATGATCTATGTAACATGCATGCAAATATAAAGACATTTATATAAAAGAAGAAATTTCCTCACATTGATATGGAAATTATATGGGCACAACAAGAACTCCTTCTTGTTGTTCTTGAGCTATAAATATGGATGAACACAAACTATCTCCAAAGTAGAAGATCTCCTCTAAGTTGCACCAAGATTAACCCAAATAATCTACCCTTATTATTAACTAGATAATAAGATAGATATAATACTACTAATATTATGACTATATTACTACACTAGTAATACTTATTAAATATTAGTATATGAGAGTTTTAGTGAGAAGAAGAGTTTTAGAGAGAAGTTAAACAAATTGAACAAAAATGAAGTGATAAATGATGAACAACAATTGTCCATCAAGAAGCCAAAATGGCCGGATGATATAGTCCAAATATGGACTATTATTTTGTTCAATTTTTTGTCACATGCATTAGAGTGGAGTGTTGTAGTATATATGATGATTATTCTTACTTGTAATGTCACTTTCATAAGTAACTAAATAGTAAAAACAAGAACAAAATCATCACCCTTCTAACTACATACCAACCGGTCCATTATGGCCTAGTTTGGTCCATTTTGATTTTTGATATTTGTCTCACAAATACTTATTGATCATATGGTTAATTATCTTGTATAATTAAGTGTTAATTTGATCATATAACAATTATATGACTCAATTAAATAAATAATATGTACTTAACATTTTAAGTAATATTTTACCATTATATCAATATATAATGGGTCCAACAATGCTTAGTTAATTTATTTTACAACTCTTTGTAAATATAATTAACTAATTACCTCTATCTCAAAACCTCAACTAATTTAGTAATTTAACGATTAATTACTAAGTAGTTAAAATGTTATTTATGTATTAAATAAGATATAAATTTATTAGGTCAATGATATGCATAATGAACAAATAAACTTAATCGAATTTGAGTTCTTAACTCAATTTCTAACAATTAACTCTCGTACATATCGAATATATGTAATGTACTAATTAACTGTATCGTATACAAATAATTAGTTATTATTTGGATTTCATTCTTTAGGTGTGACCGAAAGGGATCAGTTGATCACCGCCGTCAAACGACAATAACGTCAAACTCTAGTTAGCCAACCGTTATTGATTTACGTTAATCAACTGACTAATCATATATATAGTCAATAATTATCCCAATTATATTCCATAATAAGATTTATTATGTGGCGCACTATTGTGGAGGACACCTACTCCAACATGATTGTGCTAGCTAAGGTAACAATTCCGATTTACTCGACGAATTAATGTCACATACCTTTTGTTTTTGTTCATATTATTGTTATTTATGATTTTTGGTAATAACATGATAAGTAGTAATGATTTATATGTTGTATGGAATTTTTAACATGTTTAGTGTTCTTGACATATTTGGATGATTTATTTATAACCATGATTTTTGTATGGATGATGGTTAAATTGGTTGTTAAAATGGTTGTTTGATAATTAAAACATGTTGGAAATAATTTGGTGTTTGTTGTTGTTGGAACCGTGTATGGTGGCCGGAAAAACAAGCCAAACCAGCCCAAACCAGGCCGGTCCAGGCCGGTCTGGATTGGTCCGGGATTTGTCCTTTGGGTTTTTGTCGATACTTGATTGTTTTGTTGTTGTTTTGACGGGTTTTAAATATGTTAAGCATGCGGGAAATATTAAGAAACGGTTTTTTAGAAAAGATGACCAAAACCGGTCCAAAATGAACCATGAGTTTCCCCTTGGACTTGTGACGGTTTTTGAGTATTGTTATTTTATCGTGTTTTGTAATATTTAGCAAGTGGGAAATTTTAATAAGTAAATTATTTAATTAAAAGGTTTTCAATATATTATTATTTCTCACATGTTAGAAATTATAATACGAGATTGTAGTTTAATTTGATATCCTTTAAGTCAAGTGGGTTTTCGTATGAATTAATAATTCACATGTTAGAAATTGAATGAAATAGCATGAAATGAATGTGATATTCTTATGTTCAAGCCTCGATGGCTAAGACTCTGTTTCTAGCCGGTTTGACCAAACGGGTTTGGTCAAACTAAGATCTAGTCAGCCCCGTTTTGACTGATGGACCCGTCGCGGGACTCGGGTCGGGGATTTGTCTTCAAGTAAGGTTGTATCTAATTAATGAATTAGCCTTAGTAGATATGAGGCGATATGATATTTGAATATGATTTATATGCAATTAGTCACATGATAGGAAGTTGTTCCCGTGACGGTGTAATTGTATGATATATGTCGTGTTGACTAAGTACCCATAGAGAATTATGAGTATATGGCGTCTTGATCATTCTAATTCTAAATGAGTATCTTGGACCATGACATTGATAGGCCTTACTATCTTTAACGAGTATATAGTTCATGGTTAATAGCTTTTGTGTCCCGGATTGGTGGGTTTATATCCAAGTCGGGGCATGGCTGCCATTGCTTCCACTTTGGGGAATGGAGCCAGCTTAAGTACTAGCCAACCCTTTGGTGGATCTTATTAGGGGTACTCATGTGATGAGTCTTGGGTGCGATGGATCTTCGCATTTCTCTAGGTCTGCGCAGTCTAGGATTAGGGTTGAGTTGTATCTTGGCCATGTTTTAAAGGTAACCTCTGAGCTAAGATATGTGCTTTGGATCTGGGCCATGTTTTAAAGGTAACCGCTGAGCCTAGATGTGTGCTTTGTATTTTGGCCATGCACTACTACAAAATATAGGAAAGAAGACGGTTGAAAACCGTTCTTATATAATGAACGGAACCGTCCTCCCGCTGGCCGTGCTCTTTGCCTAAGAGAACGGTTGCTGAGAATTGAACCGCGCTCTTTAGTTAAAATAAAGATGACGGTTGATTACATAACTGTCTTCCTTTGTACCCACTTTTAGATCGGTTAAAAAATTAACCGTTCTCATTGCCAGTTCCCTTAAAACTTAACACCCGTTCTCTTTGTAAAGCTTCCCGCGCTTCAATTTTTCCCAACCGCTATAATTTTGAACTAAAAGAGCCCGGTTACTAAATAAACCGACGTCTTTGTGCCTGTTATTTTTTTTATATATAAAATTTTGTTTCTAATCTACGCTGCCTATATGGCTCAAATCAGCTATATAGCTTACAATAATGGTGTAAATCATGCAATATGCCATTTCCAAAAAATCTCCAAATACAACATTGAGGTCAACATACATCTCCGATCCACAAATTCTAACTAGCACAAGTTTTCAATTCGCGTACAATATAAATGTTTGTAAGTTGATCAATGTTCTCTTACCATACAAGCAAAGTAAAACTAAACCTACTAAACTTCATCACCACTTATCGTTGGCTTAAATTGGAATGCAAAGTTGGCCCATATATCCCTCACCTCGTCAATGTGCTCAAGTGAATATGTCTTTGACGATTTAATCATGAACTGCAAACAAAGTTTAAAAACACATGAGAAAAAGTATATCCATGACCTCTAAATGAAAGTTAACAAATAGATTGTACTAATTGAAATAAAGGAACCAAACATACATTTGGAATAATATTGACATATCTTCCTCTGATGATCTCCAACATGTATCGACAAACATAATATCCACATAAGACGGTGTCGTAGGGCTACATAGGGCACTAAAATAGAAACTCATAGTATAAATACATACACACTATACTTAATAAGAGAAACCATAACTTAAGTATTTTAAGACATTAAAGTATTGACATACAAGAAGTACCTTAATCATTTTCCAAACAAAGCCTTTGGCCTCATATCCGGCAAGTGGATCAATAGAGTTCCTTTAATTTATCAAAGGCCCTGTAGAAATAAATAAGTTTATATTTATTCCGTTTAGTCAATGAAGTCTTAATTTCATGAAGAATAATAAAAAAAAGATCACGTATATACTCAACATACTTGGTAATTGTATCCACAAAAAATTGAAGAGGCTCCTGAACTCTAGCAGGATCACACTAATAAACTATACTTTGAGCCGGATTGATCGCGACCAACATCCAATCTTCACTATGAGTATATGAAAAAAAGAGTAAGATATCAACTTAAATATTAGCAACGAATAATATAATCATCATAATAATAATAATATGAAATGAAGTTTATTATATATACCCCTCGATAAATAGAGCAAATATAAGTTTTCGACCTCTACCACATCTGGTACATGTCATAGCCCTAGCAATATAATCGGATCGATAATTTTAATCCCGACCAGTGGAATGCGGGGATACTGTCTCTGGGCACAAGAATCCATATGAACTAGTACTTTGCATATTCTCGGTAAGATCACTTAAATACCTACCACAATAAGAAATAAACTTACTACAAAGTAAAAAAAATCAATACAGAGAGTGTCATTTATCTAAGTTACACGGATACGATGGCCTAGGTTGTAGTAATATAGTTTTGCTCATATTATTGTGGCAAGGGAGATTGATCAGCATTTTGTACTTAATGCACACCCGTAATTCTATAAGATAAGTGTATATTGGCTCAAAGCTCACATTTATATGTCAAAATTATGAAAATCAGTGAATATAATTGTAATCATCACTTAATACTTTCAACGTACTCCTAAGGTTAATAATATATTGAAGCATTAAGAAAACAAGTTAAGCTTATTTACTAAACCAATCATGTATGATAATAATCATGTCACATAACTAAAACCAATCATTTCG
Source organism: Heliosperma pusillum (assembly GCA_022085475.1). Taxonomy (NCBI): domain Eukaryota; kingdom Viridiplantae; phylum Streptophyta; class Magnoliopsida; order Caryophyllales; family Caryophyllaceae; genus Heliosperma; species Heliosperma pusillum. The sequence goes on along the minus strand of JAIUZE010006316.1, from coordinate 2,991 downwards.
ATAATAATCAATCATTAACTTAATGGAAACCAATATATATCTAATATGCTTTTTACTTACCATGATGAATGATAATCACAAGTCGATTCCCTAAGTGGTCGATCAAGTGTTGAAAGATAGTGTCGCAACCGGCTATTAAAAAAAAGCAAATTAAAGACCAAAGTGTTTGACAAAAAATATCGGAAAAAACACGTGTAAAATCTTGCATTTCGAACCCAAAAACAGTAGCGAAAACGCAGTTGCACCTAGAAAAAATCAGCAAGACTACTAATAATTCAGAAAAACGCGAAAAAACGCAAAACACGCCCTATAAATATCATTAAAAACCCAAAAAATAGCAGTGGAAAGGCACCTAAACCCAAAAAACAGCAACATGATAACCATTGAAATTTCAAAAAATGACAAAAAAACAATTAACACCCTAAAAACAGTATTATAAACCAGAAAACAACAAAAATACACTTGAAATCCATAAAACAGCAGCAAAATTGCAATTAAAAAACATAAAACATCATAAAATTGCTCTATTAAGCAAAATCGTGAGGAGTACTTCAATAACACAATTACACAAAGATCACATTTTGAAGTCAAGTGTAGGAGTTAGCAGTAACAAACATTCAAAGTAACACTACAAGTATATGTTCAATGCACAACTTCTGAATTTTAAATATATTGATTCAAAAATTCAACGTCCATTGTATCTTATATTTCTAATCAGAGGGGATTATAATTTTTTGTTCATTCAAAAGCCTAATAGACTTCCTTTTCAGCATATATCTAACCATATAAATTTATGTTATTGTCTCAATTTTTACTCATACCCTCTCTTTCCTTTAGACTTCCAAAAGAACAGAAAAATGTCAAACAAAAAATGACTTCTACAATAGTCACTCCTTGCATAATCACTTAATGGCTCAATGCATCGCCAATGACAATTCTTAATTTGGAGCACATTTTTAAACAATCGAAGTATCATACTAATTTATATTCTAGAATGACATGTCGAAGAGCGATGAGGAATTAGGTGGTATGATCTCATCGTATAGTAGTTGTAGAGAAGTTATAAGATCTTCTCTAAGAGTTACTATCTGTACACTAGAAAAACGAGGGAAAGAAGTAAATGAGAGGTTTAAGTTTATTACGGAGTAAGTTAAATGACGGTAAATTCATCAAATCGATACAAACAAAATGCAGAAGGTAAGTAACACTTTGCTATAGATGAATAGCCTAAAAATAATTTAGTCGGTGACGAAAAAGTTCTTAAAAAAAATTCTATATATGATGGTAAGGCCTAAATATGAAAAATAAGGATACAAATATCAATTTTTCTACTTCGTATTACTCCTACTTTTATTTGTATAATTCCTAACAAAAATGAGATGTGCACGACTCTAACAATGCAAGCAAAATAGAAATTAGTCTCGAAAAAAGTTCCAACAAAAGTCCAATGACTTTGTTTCTCTAGAAATTAAAGAGTGTACATTTTTTTCCATGGGGTTTGATAAAAACTGATCGAGAAATATAAAAAAAAATTCTATTAAGTTTATTTACGTTCTAATTTAGCTATATATCTTTGTCACTTGCATATTATAAATCCTTCAAAATTTCTAAGCGCCAGTTGTTCATTTGGAGTTTCGGTAATACAAAAATATTTTAAATACAGATTGCATTATAAGATACTAATGTCCAATAATGTAGGCCATCTACAAACACGCCGGTAGGAAAGTAGCGGCGCTAATGACCGCCAGTTAATCAGTACTTTTAGCGCCTCAATTCAGCAGCGCTTTTATTCTAGTTTTAACGAAGCACTTAATAAGCGTCGCCATAAGCATAGGTAAAGCCGACGCTTTAATGTTTATCACTTCGGTAAAAACCTATGTGGAAAGGCATAAAAATAGCATCGGTAAAACCCTGTTTTCTAGTAGTGATATGGTTATTCCATTTTGCTATTAATATTATTATTATTAGGATGATGTTGAACCGCCAACGAAAACCATCCACTAGAGTTCAACTCAATCATTAACAACAATAAATTTAAGAAATTAGCTACATAAGAAATTGTTACTAGTCACGAGAGTTCAAGAAGCACGTGTAGCATTTAAGCAACTTTGAAATTGTTACTATTCTCGATCGACACAGCAATTGTTGCTTAATCTATTATCAAATTTCATCTAACACAATAAATTGGCAGCATAAATGAACAAATACTAATTAATTAACGGGTAATTCGCAAAATTGATAAAAATAAAAATAAAGATACCACGAGTATATCAGAAAGAGGGCTTACGATTAGTGATGCTTATTGTTGAGAACGACGAGCAATGAAGGGCATACGATTGATGATGTGTGATGTTGGGATCGTGCAGTAGTGGTGGTAGTGAAAATTTGATTTAGGTCAAGGGAGACTTTGACAGAGGGAGAAGACGGGTTAAATTAATTAGTATGTGATAATGGGATTTGGGATTGAGCGAATATTGAATCCAATTATGAGAAAGAAAGAGGTCGGTTGACTATTGAACCGTCCTCTTTGTGTGTAAAACGAGGACGGTTTATTTGTTTAACCGTCTTCTTTATCTTTTCCCATATCAAACCAAGACGGCTGAAAAAAGGACCCGTCTTTTATATCTAAAATACAATTGGCACGAGTTTTTATGTGTCATTTTATGACGGTTCCGCTATCAAACGCCTTCTAAGGCCCGTTCCTTAAGCCAATATTTGTAGTAGTGATGTTTTAAAGGTAACCGCTGAGCCTAAATATATAAGTATATCCTACCTCGTGGTATAGACTCGAGTTACAGAAGTCTTCTATTGACTGTCCTAAGAACTTATGCCTGTTTCTAGACGTATTGGTCTTTCATGTTTGTATGATTCTATGAATCTTAGAAGGGGAGATGCAAGCCGGCTAAGGTTGATAGAGTTTGGATTAACGGTTGTTAACTGATTCACATGATATTATGTTTGATTAGGGTTTGAGTGTATCATGGCCATGTT
>JAIUZE010006315.1:0-17365 GCA_022085475.1 Heliosperma pusillum | reverse complement strand
CGTCACCTCATATAAGCGACTAGGGACCAATGCTATGTTAATCCAGTTCACTTTAATATGGTTCAAAATTCTCTGTACAACTTATTTGGATATAACAAAGCACAAAATGAGTTATAGAAACTCAAACGATGAATGTGATTATCATATATGAACAATCAACACAATGTTATTGCTTCATATCTTATAATCTAACGTATACAAGTTCCATGATACCACATGGCGATCTTGTCCAAATGAAATAAAGGCTTGGGTAGTGAATATACCATGTATTCATTTATTCCAACCTTATGAATTGCTTTTTCCTTTCATTCAACGTTATTCCTCATAACATGCATTTATCTACGTACATGTCTAGATCTCTATCTAGCTAGTGTTGGGCTCTTTGACTTGAAAGATGATCCCACTTGTTAGCATGATAACTATGTGATAGGTATTTTGATGAAAGGATCTACCATTAGTTCCTTATAAGCCACCTTATACTCATCATAATGTACTAAGACTCCATTTGTAGAATTCTTAATGACTAACTCTTAAATCATGCTCTTTAGTTATTCGCTTCTATTATAACAAAAGTTAGCCTAGGATTTCAACAAATCCTTACAAGTTTGGAAATTTTGGTTTGTGTAACCTTTAACACATAACCAAGTTATCTTTACCCAACACAAGAATGAATCCCTAGTTCTCCTCAAGAACCTCATGGGTGTTCTTGAAGGCTATCCAATGACTCTCATGTGGATGTATTTGTTACTGGCTTGTCATGCTCTAAGCATTCAAGTCATTAAGGTATGTGCATATTACGGCATACATGATTGGCCTAATGGCAGAAACGGTAGTAATCATGTGATCAATAACTCTTAGGTTCAGTGGATGATTATAGAAGTTTCATAGTAATTCCACTTTCATCAAAATGAATAACCTACTCAACTTTGTTGAAATAGATGAAGGATCATATCAATATAAGACACTTGTCTAAATGCCAAGCTAAAATCTCCTATTTCATAATAGATTTTGATTTTAGTATGCATAACGCCTTCTGTCATCCAGAATTGAAAATCCATATACTCCTTAAGTATTAGTACGTCATTCTCAATGATTAATACGTCATTTACGAGGAAGATAATTGCTACCACTGAACTTCATGTCTAAAAATGACAACTTTAACTCTCACTCAAATTCATGTCCACACATGACTTCTCGGCAATTCGAGTGAAACTATTCATATACCACATAATTGAAATGATCATCACAACCTTTAGGTGTTGGTTGAAACCTTAGATTTGTGTCGGTACACATCCCATTCCAAATAACCATTTGGAAAAATGGTTTTGATGTGTAACTTGTACACACTCACTATGAGGTATATTATTGATGATTTGGATCTTAGCTTAGTTAAACATTAACTTAGCTTTTGTAGTTATCTTCATGTCCATCTATGCAACTTTTATTTATTTTGGAGTGGTCCATACAACTCAAAAATATATCATCCCTTTTGCATATATTCCATTTAGTTTCATAAGGCTCCTGTGATGTACGATGTGACAACCCTCGCGAATGCGGAAATATAAAACATACAAGCATGTGAATTAATTTGCGGAAATACGGTATTTTAAAAACTTTTATACATGCAAGATAGAAAATACGAGGAGTGTCATAATATTACAAACTAAGTACGAAATACAACCAAGAGACGGAGTCTCTCGAAATGTTAACAAAGTAAAAGTGTTTAGCAAACTAGCTAATTAACGACTAGAGGTGAATCTTCCAGGGACAACGCCCGCTAGCTCACACCCGAACCCAAAATAGCAGAAGCAAAAAGCCATCCATGCAAGCAACCTGTTCATCCATGAAAAACATGAACGCCACAATCAGTGGGGAGTAACTCCGGGTTCTCCCAGCCATATCACATCAAACGTACATAAAAGGAAATACAAAAGTAGAAGCATGCATATATAGATATACATGTGAAATACGATAAGGATAGATAGGCAATTCAATATATAATGATAAGAGCATATGAACTACAAGTCCGAATCCATCATGTTATACAAACAGTCGGGGAAGATACTCTTAGGCAACCGAATACGCTCACTAGGGCTTGCATCTCACCGTTAGCGGTATAAGTTTGATAAGATTGAGACTCGACAAACAAACCATGCCAAGTCATTCAATGATCAATCATATAATCATTCATGTAATCATCCATCCAAACATACAATATGTTGACGACCTCTCTCACGGTAAATGAAACGCACTAGCATCCTGTACATGGCAAGTATGATTAAAAGGCATCCACGAGATAAGACGTTTCCCTGAACGCATACACGATTCAATTCATTTTGTATATGTAGACTAATTTCCTCCCGGTAGGACGACGATAATAATACGGTCCTAGTCTAAATCTGGCCAGACTCTCGGAATAAGACGTGTTCCGATTCGACATGTGGTAAGACGTTTTCCATATCCAGACTCGGTCAAATCATAGACGCCGGTAGTGAGTACCCCCAAATTCGGGTTAGAACAATTCACGAAAGAGGCGGAAAAGAGCTCAAGCCTCATAACAAGCGGTACGCTACATGAAAATAACACCACCTCGCAAGTACACAACATTTGACGGCCGGGGCGATCAACGCATAGCGTTCAACTCCCAACAACGTCGTCGTATGCCCACTAACACATGCATTTAAGCAGTAGGATACCTCTCCGTTCAGACATTCCAGCCTTACGAACGGGAAGGTAGCCAAGGGAATGAGAATACAAAGCACAAGACAAAATAGTGCTCAAACCGTATCATTTGTAAAAACCGACTCAAAGTGGAAACATACCCAAAAACCGTCACAAGGCATCAGAATAGGGGCATTATATAAGTTTTGAATATGATAAACATTGAGTCAATACATGATACATAAGAATTAGAACAAGTTTGTGAAGCATAACGAATAAAAACATAGATCACCTCTCCAAAACAACGTTGTTTGGAACCCAACGAAAACAAGGGTCCACTTCAAACGGTCATAACTAGAGTTCTAGACATGCAAATGCAGAAATTCCAAATGGAGGTGATATCTTATCCTCTTACGGTTCCAACGGGATGTCACAAGCTCAAAACAAGCAAGTAACGAAGGAGATATGATCATTTTATGAAAAGGGGTCAGTGCAGGAAAACTGCAGTCGGCCGCCCGTAACGCAGTCTGCGCCCCACGACGCAGCCTGCGCCCCACGACGCAGCCTGCGCCCCACGACGCAGCCTGCGCCCCACGACGCAGCCTGCGCCCCACGACGCAGCCTGCGCCCCACGACGCAGCCTGCGCCCCACGACGCAGCCTGCGCCCCACGACGCAGCCTGCGCCCCACGACGCAGCCAGCGTCCTACACGGGATTCAGCCACAATCAAATCCCAACAAGTTATCAACCAAAAATCCTCATTTATCATCACAAACCATCAATTCTCATATCAATTAACAACTTACAACAACCAACAACAACAACACAAGTCCTAAGCATACTAACCATAATCTAAATACGATTACTAGCCTAGAAAACACATAAAACACGTAAATGATATCGAGTAACCCTTCACCGTTACCTTTTCGCGTCTTTAAACGGTTTCTAAACCTTCATAGTCTCCATTACTACCATTAATTAATTAAAAGATGAATATCATCACCATTGAAAAGACGGATAATTAAAAAGCGAGAAAGACGGTAATTTGTATTACCAATACGGATAGAGGAAGCTAAGAGGGGGTGTGACAACCCTCGCGAATGCGGAAATATAAACATACAAGCATGTGAATTAATATGCGGAAATACGGTATTTTTAAAAACTTTTATACATGCAAGTTAAATAAAACGAGGAGTGTCAAAATATTACAAACTAAATACGAAATACAACAAAGAGACGGGGTCTCTTAAAATGTTAGAAAAGAACAAGTGTTTAGCAAAACTAGCTAATATCGTCTAGAGGTGAAACTTCCAGGGACAACGCCCGCTAGCTCACACCCGAACCCAAAATAGTCAAAGCAAAAAGCCATCCAATGCAAGCAACCTGTTCATCATGAAAAAAACATGAATGCCACAATCAGAGGGGAGTAAACTCGGGTTCTCCCAGCCATATCACTTAAACGTAATATTAAGGAAATACAAAGTAAATCATGCATATATTAGATTATACATGTGAGTTACGATAAGAATAGATAGGCAACCAATATATAATGGATCAAGAGAATAAGAGTTTACAAGTCCGAATCCATCATGTGATAAAAGGACCGGGAAAGACACTCTTAGGCAACCGAATACGCTCACTAGGGCTTGCATCTCACCGTTAGCGGTATAAGTTTTATAAGATTGAGACTCGACAAACAAACCATGCCAAGTCACGCGATTACCATGAATAAATCCGTCATGTTATCATCCATTCAAACAACCCAATACATAGACGGTGCCCAATCATGCAATGACCATGAATAATATCATGAAATCACGCATTCAAGAACGACGACATAAGACGACATCTCTCACGGTAAATGAAACGCACTAGCACCGTGTACATGGCAAGTATGATTAAAAGGCATCCACGAGATAAGCATTTCCCTGAACGCATACACGATAAAACATTTCGTATATGTAGACTAATTTCCTCCTGGTAGGACGACGATAATAATATAGTTCCTAGTCTAAACCTGGCCAGACTTTCGGAATAAACGTGTTCCGATTCGTCATGCGATACACGTTTCGTATCCAAGACTCGGTCAATCACATGACGCCGAGTACCCCAAATTCGGTAGATCAATTCACGAAAGAGGCGGAAAAGAGCACAAGCCTCATAACAAGCGGTACGCTACATGCAAATAACACCACCTCGCAAGTACACAACATTTGACGGCCGGGTCGATCAACCCAATGCGTTCAACTCCCAACAACGTCGTCGTATGCCCACTAACACATGCATTAAGCAGTAGGATACTCTCCATTCCGACATTCAGCCTTACAAACGGAAAGTAGCCAAGGGAATGAGAGTACAAAGCACAAGACAAATTAGTGCTCAAACCGTATCATTTGTAAAAACCGACTCAAAGTGGGAACATAGCAAAAACGTCACAAAACATGTGATACAAGCGAATGAATATCATATATCCAAAACATGAATATTATAAGTCACTACGTAAAATTATACGATAAACGGATCATGCGAACTATTATAAATTACGAGTTTTAGAAAACATAGGAAAAACATACAGCCGTAGTGCCGGCCGGTCAGTGGACCGGCGGCCGGTACCCCGGCTCGCGCAACAAGGTAAAACCCAAAAATCACTAAAAACAGAGCAGTGTGCTCCAGGCCGGTCAAGGGGCCGGCGGCCGAGCAACCGGCCAGGAACACCACTACCCAAAAATTCCAAAGTTTCAAAGTTCATTCTGATGTATTCCCAGCCGGTCAGGGGATTGGCGGCCGGTCACCCGGCTGGGAACACAACTCCACCCGAGAGCCTTCTTCACTTGCTCAATTCCTTTCAATTTTCATAATTCAATTCTAATAATTATCAACAATCAATATTCATCATCAACAATCATCAAATAACAATAATCATCATCCATAACATGAATCCTAATCTTCCTAATCGTATTCTAAATACGATTTCTAGCATATAAAGCATGTAAAACACGTAAATGATACCGAGTAACCCTTCACCGTTACCTTTAAGCGTCTTTACTACTCGTCAAGCTCCTCTTCAATTAGAAAATAGTCTTTGTCGGGATCTTGGAGGTCACCACCTACAAATAGATCATAAAAGATGAATAAAATTCATCTTGAGAAAGACGAAAAGTTTGAAAAGCGAGAAAGACGATGATTTTAATATCAATACGGGTAGAGGAAGGTAAGAGGGGAAGAATGAGACGAACTTACGTGAATTTAAGCAAAGAACGAATGAGCTACGATGATTTTAAGATCGAAAAGTTTATGGAGGCAAGGGTTTGGTTTCTTAAGGAAGAAGTAAGGTTGAATGTGTTTGAGTGAATGAAATAGGTTAAGGGAGTGAGTGGAATATGAAGGAAAAAGTCAAGGAAAGTCAAACTCGCCTTAAGACAGGATTCTCATGGAATCTCGTGGAAATTCCAAATACGAACTCGGAAATTCTAAATTCGACTCGAAAATTTAAATTCTAAATTAAAACTTAAATTTACTGAAAAGTATTCTTAAAATATTTTCATTATAAAAAATAGGGTACATTTCCGGGTGTTACAGGGGAAGAATAAGACAACCTAGATGAATTTGAGCAAGAAATGAAAGCGTAGCGATGATTCGAAGATGGATCAAATATGGAGGCTAGGGATTTGGGGTTTACTTAGTGATGAAGTAAGAAGAAGATTGAATGAGGGTGTTAGGGTTGTGAGGGAGTATATGAAGAGTAAGTGGAAAAGTTAAGGAAAAAGTCAATAAAGTCAAAGACGGCTCAAGACGGGTTTTTCTTGAAATCTCGCGGAAATTCTAAATACGAACTCGGAAATTCTAAATTCGACTCGGAAAATTAAATTCTAAACAAAAACTAAATTTCGCTGAAAAGTATCCGTAAAATATTTTTACTATAAAAATAGGGTACATTTGCGGGTGTTACACACGAGTTTCGCGATCCTTTCCAAACTGTGATACACGGGATACCACGGATGGAGAAACGAGGGACAAGTGTGAAAACACGCATTTGTGGAGTCGCAACCAACTTTTACGGGAAGTTGGAACCGTTCGAATACTTTATGTCATGTCAAGACACAAAGGAATGACATGAACACTAAGAACTCGTTACCCTTAACATTCTATGTCTAGAATGACTCTCGTGGATGGCAATGAAAACGGATGTTCACAGAGATCTGGAGTAAGGGGTGAGGGTACGTATTAGGAAGTTCTTTTGATCGAACACCTAATCCCGCCCGCCTCGATAGCGGCCTCCACTAATGATTAGAGAAACTCTTCTGTTATTGATGTGTTGTCGGTTATGTGCATGCCATGCAATATCTACGTTTTAATCATAGCATGATAACTTAAACTATGTCGGTTGAACATGTAATTTAACAATTAATTATGTCGGAGTAGGATTTAGATTCAATTGCATGTGAGAACAATTAATTAAACCATACAATTACGAAATAAATTACAAAAGAATAAAGATTACAATGGATTTCATGATCTATGTCGGAAATATGTTTAAAAGGTTAATTGAAACAAAGAGAAGAATTAATAAAACTAAAACGAATCAGATTAGCAGCGATAATACGAATAATAGTCGATTAATTATACAATTAAACTACGTCAAAGGGAAACAGGAAGATGAGAGACAGAAACCAGCCCGGAACAGGCGTAGCAGTTCATGCGTCTTCTAGAAGAGGCGCAACAGACCTTGCGTCTATTCCTGAGATAGGTTCTGGCTGTGAAGCCAGAATCGCAAACAGTTAGTATTTGTTGGTGATTTACGGTTCATTAATGATCTACAAGTCGAATTTAAGTAATTTAGTTGATTGATTATACTAGATATATCAAGGACGAGTTTAGATATTTGATATAAACAAATCTAACCTCTAAGGACACAATTTGATCTAAAAGATGTCAAAAACCCGCTAATATTGAATTGTTTGGGATCTTAGACGAATTATAAAAAAGGTGGTTTAAATAAAACTATTAAAAAAAAAGATGATGATCATTATTTATATACATATTTTACGCTTCCCTTAGACACATATAGCTCGATTTACCGTCTTTCCTTTCTTATTTCTATGTTGTTTTAGCTAGAATATCGATTCTGCCGCTTCTATTATGTTTTAATGCAGATTGGATGCATTTGGAGCTTTTTGAGTAGATATGAAGCATGGCAGAGTCGGATCGTGGAAGGTTAGGCACGGGAATCAAAAACGAAAGAGAAGAAATGAAGAAAATCGAAGAAACGAGCGAAAAGAAGGGATGCTCGACCGAGCATAGTGCCTTGCTCGATCGAGTCGGGCTGAAGGTTGCTCGATCTAGCAACATACCCTTGCTCGATCGAGCAACCTAGTTTTTCGACGGCTTTTTTATATTTTCCTAAACTTTAACCTAATTAATTAGATTTTTGTATTATAAAAGGAAAGCTCGTCTTTCATAATTAGGTATGCTTTTTCATGCTTTTTATGCTTGAATGCTTTAATATTAGAAACCAATATTTAGCTTGCTTTGCCTCTGGATTTTATTCATCAAGACTATTGTCTTTAGTTGAAGATTGTAATCGGTATTCTTTAATCTTCTTTGTTATTCAGTTAATTACCTTCTTGTTCTTTAATTATTCTTTGTTCGTCCTTTCATTGTTGTTAATCATGTTTACTTTATTTAATATTTGTTGTTATTAATATTGTTATGAGTAGCTAAATTGCTTTCTAGGGTTGAAAGGGGATCTAGGATTGTTAGAAGGGATAGATTAATTAATTGAATTGCAATTGCATGGTTATCGTTTGATTATCGTTTTAATTCTAGTTGTTTGATTACTGACCAGGATTAATTAACTAGTCTCGCGAATTAGGATTGACACCGACCGGGTTAAGACTAAGATAGGCTACGATAATTGAATAGAACTCGTTTAATGATAGCGATCGCATGTTAAATTGTAGATCTAAAGGGCATAATTGAATCGACCGATCTTGTGACCTTAGATAACTTTACTGCATGATAGTTGACTACATCCTTACCCCTGAACAATAATCCTAGGGAACCTGAGACCCTAGACTTTTAATCTTATTGTTTTCAACCTTTTATTATTAGTTGTTATTGCTTATTATTAGTTGTTATTACTATTAGTTGTTATTGTTTGCTATTAGTTATTGTTATTGTTTACTATTAGTTTAGAAACCACAATTCAAACCCCGAAATTGTTACTTTAGAGACAAACCTAGTTTAACAGATTAGAATACTACCGCCTCCCTGTGGATTCGATACCTTACTTACCGCTGACTATTAGTTAGTATTAATTAGGTTTACTTTGATTAATATGACGCGACTTTAACTATATCAAATTTGGCGCCGTTGCCGGGGAGGCAACAGTTTTCTGTTTGTTTGTACTTAGTTTGTATTTCTTCGTCTAAGGGAACCTAAGTTCCTTGAGACAGTTCTCATCCTTTTCTTTAGTTTTTGTTTATGCCCAGGTGTTCTAGGTCCGTTCTCGTGCCCTACGATTCCGAACCAGAGAAGACTCTCCGAGCTAGACGAAACTTTTGGAAGGAAATTCAAGAAGCGGATGACTTGAGTACGCTTGAAACAGTTTACGCCGAATTCGTCACATAAAAACAATCCTTAGAAGAGGATACACATATTTCTGCACCCACTACAACCATGCCTACTCTAGCCAGCCATTCAGAGCCTACCGTTGCATCTATTCCCAAGGGATTCAAACTCCCTACTACGGGTAATAGTACTTTTGAGATTCGTCCATCTTATATCTCTTTGGTAGAGCGAAACATGTTTGGAGGAAGCCCTACCGAGGATCCTGCTAAGCATATGAAGAAATTCACCAACTATTGTTGCTCTATTCCTTTAACGGGTGGGGTAACGCAAGATCAGATCAAGTTGATGTTGTTTCCCTTTTCACTACGAGACGGGGCGGAAGATTGGATGAGTGAGCTAGATATGGATGCACTTGGCATCACCGATTGGAATTCTTTGGCTCTTGCATTCAATAAAAGATATTTTTCGCCACAGATAACCAATGCCATTCGAAGCCAAATCAACAGTTTCAAACAAAGTCCCACTGAGAACTTCAATGAGGCCTGGGTTCGCTTCAAAAAGCTTGTCAAGTCTGTTCCACATCATGGTTTTGATACTTGGTTCTTATGCAACCAGTTTTACAATGGGTTATATGATGATTAGAGGACATTACTAGATTCTGCTGCTAATGGGTGATTCCAAAATAACACTACTGATGCTAATGCTTGGAAGTTGATTGATGAGATGGCTACTCACACTGATGAGTATGGAAATCCCAGGGGTAATGTGAGGAGAGAAGGTTTGGATAATGCCATTGTAGCTCAGTTGGAGGCATTAACTGCTAAAATTGCCGAATTAAAAACTTCAAAATCCTTGGAAAACAAACAAACGGTTCATGCCATGGTTCAACAAGAGCCAACCTGTGAAAGATGTGGTACTATGGGGCATAATCCAGTCGAGTGTATGAGTACGGTTGATCAAGTACATGCTTTTCAATCCTTTAAGCAAGGTACACCGTACTCTAACTTTTATAATGAAAGGACGAGAGAGCATCCCAGTTTCTCCTACCGTAGTCAGAATGTTCTTAATCCCACCCCACCGCCACCTCATCAACAAGGTTCCTCTTATGTGATTCCTCAAAATCGCAATTCACAAGGTAACTATAACCGTTCATATCAAGGAGGCCAAAACTTTCAACAAACTCCACCTCCACCACCTCCAAATAATGATCTGGCGGAATTGAAAGCCATGTCGCAGGAAAGTCTCATGATTCAACAAAAGCAAGATGCCCAGATCTCTCAATTGATAGCTCATAACAAGATGGTTGATACTCAAATTGCCCAATTGGCAATTCAAAATCCATACAAACAACCGGGTATTCTTCCTCCTCAAGGACACCCTCCACATGAACAAGTCAATGCTATCAGCTTGAGGAGTGGGACACATTACAAAGGCCCTGAAATGATAAGGGATGAAACCAATGAAAGTATGGGAGTTGCTGGTCAAAGTTCGAGAAACTGCGAAAAAGAGGCTGAAAAAAGGGTTGCTCGATCGAGCAACACCCCTCTGATCGATCGAGCAACCTCTGAAAATTCTACTCGAAAATTTCCTGAAAGTTCATGTTCTGAAAAACTCGATCGAGCAACCCCTCTGCTCGATCGAGAAACCCCTGATCAGGATGATAAGTCTTCCAATTCATCTTCAAAAGCCACGGAAGCCGAGCCAATTACCATTGCACTTCCCTTTCCACCCCGCCAACATAAATCCAAGCTTGATAAACAGTTTGGAAGGTTTATGGAGGTGGTCAAGAATTTGCAAGTAAGTGTACCATTTACCGAGTTGATCACTCAAGTGCCGGCTTATGCAAAGTTTATGAAGGATATATTGACAATGAAGCAGTCCTTTAATGAAGTGGAGACGGTTGCATTTACTGAGGAATGCAGTGCTGTGTTGCAATCCAGATCACCACCTAAGCTAAAGGACTCAGGGAGTTTTTCTATTCGTTGTAATATAGCTTGCTTAGCCATTGATAAAGCCCTTTGTAATCTAGGGGCTAGTGTTAGTGTAATGCCATTTTCTATATGCAAAAAGTTTAATATAGGTCAACTTACTGTTACAACCATGACCCTACAAATGGCCGACCGTTCTATTAAACACCCTTTAGGGATTTTAGAAGACGTACCGGTTAGAGTAGGGAAATTTTTCATACCAGTTGACTTCGTTGTCTTAGATATGGCTGAGGACACCCAAATTCCTATCATCTTGGGACGACCATTCCTCCATACTGCGGGGGCGGTTATAGATGTTAAGAATGGGAGACTTACACTAACAATGGGGGATGACACTATTACTTTCAACTTAGAGCATGCAATGAAACACCCCATGCTAGAAGAGACATGTCATAGGATCGATATTGTGGAATTGAATGTTAATGATTGTCTCTCTTTATGCTTAAATAGGGATCCTCTGGAGATCGCCTTAATTTTCAGCACTGGTGAAGCTGGAAGCTCACGGAGTAAGGAAGCGTTTGAGATAGACGAACTGCTAATAGGAGAGGAATGCCAGTTACAAATGTTGTATAGCTTAGGTAACCCCCATACGGTTACCAAGATCCCCATTCATCCTGGCTGATGAGCAGCCGTGACAGCTGGTCACTATTCCCCCATTTTGCAGCTGGTTTGGGGGAGGCTATTATTCTATACAGCTGGTACTATCTATCCTTGTACTTTCTTCTATTGTATTTTCTTTTAGTTATCTCCCATTCCCCTTTGTTAGTTGTGTCCTTTAGGTTGCTGCTGTTGGTTGATATGTGATTGCTGTGCTGTTAGCGTCACACTGAGATCACTGTGACATTTAGGTTTGGGGGAGAGTCTTTCTTTATGTTGTGTGTTTATTTCCGTTGTGTGAAAGAAAAAAAAAATCCATAAAAATTGAAAAATTTACAAAATCCAAAAACATGTTTTTTATTTTATTAGGTCGAGTCTTGGTGAAGTTGAATGACAATGATGATAATTTGCATTGTTTATGCATTTGAATCCCAAATAAGTTGTCCATGTACATTGTTTTGACTTACTATTTTTGAAAACAAAAGCTCATAGAACAAGTCTTGACCGTTTTTGACATTCCTTATGCTAATTAGATTTGGTCAATTTTTGTTGGTAAACCACTTAAAATTGTGAGGTCTATAGAGCTTCCTAGGCCAGGAACATCAATAAACTGGTCTCATTGTCTTTAGGATTGAGTGTGGTACTTCTTGGGGGAGGCTATTATTCTATACAGCTGGTACTATCTATCCTTGTACTTTCTTCTATTGTATTTTCTTTCAGTTATCTCCCATTCCCCTTTGTTAGTTGTGTCCTTTAGGTTGCTGCTGTTGGTTGATATGTGATTGCTGTGCTGTTAGCGTCACACTGAGGACACTATGACATTTAGGTTTGGGGGAGAGTCTTTCTTTATGTTGTGTGTTTATTTCCGTTGTGTGAAAGAAAAAAAAAATCCATAAAAATTGAAAAATTTACAAAATCCAAAAACATGTTTTTTTATTTTATTAGGTCGAGTCTTGGTGAAGTTGAATGACAATGATGATAACTTGCATTGTTTCTGCATTTGAATCCCAAATAAGTTGTCCATGTACATTGTTTTGACTTACTATTTTTGAAAACAAAAGCTCATAGAACAAGTCTTGACCGTTTTTGACATTCCTTATGCTAATTAGATTTGGCCAATTTTTGTTGGTAAACCACTTAAAATTCTGAGGTCTATAGAGCTTCCTAGGCCAGGAACATCAATAAACTGGTCTAATTGTCTTTAGGCTTTAGTGTGGTACTCCTTGTGGTATATGTAACATCAAATTGCATAAGTGTGACATTCGTTTCTTGATACTATACGCGTTCGTCTGATAAGTGCATGAGAAAAGGTGGTTCTTTTTGTTCAAATAAGCCTCACATAGCCAAAAAGACTTGATTTTATACCCTTATTATTGAGTTCTTTATATTTAGCCCTTTTGAACATTTGTAGCCTGTTTTATAACCTATCTAATAGCTACATTCCTAGAATTTGCCTACCCTATCAGGACAGTCGCAGTTGCATGTTTTTCTTATCTACTTGTCTACTATGGTTGGTTCGGGATTTCTGAAAAAAAAATATCAAATGGGTATAGCAAGTATGTTGGCAATTGTGTCATTTTTTCCCGTTGTTGAGAAATGTTATGAAGCAAAAGACTTGAAAAGAAAAGAAGCAAAAGAAAAAAATGAAAAAAGAAAATAAAGAAAAGATGAAAAAGAAAAAAATAAGTTGCTTCATTGAATTGTTCAAGGAATAATGAAAGTAAATATACTAGAGTCTAATGCATTTTTCAGAGAGCAATATCGATATCTCTCTTGTGTTGTCAAAGTTTAAGATGATTTCTCTAGTCGGTGTTGATTTGTGCTAGTCTTGTAGATTTGTTTTGATAAGTGTCGATGCGACTACCGGTCTTAGCCCCACATTCCCATACGTGCCTTGGCACAATCCACTTCTATACCTTCACCCATTAGCCTCCCTTTTTGTCCTGATTCATGTACTTTATAGCGAATGCGTATTAGTTGGGGAAATTACTATCACATTAGAATGCATGCATGTTTCATAAGTTGAGTGAGTGTTTCTATTTCTTTTTATCTTTAGAAAACTCACCCTTACATAAAATTATGAGTGCATGAGTGAATCCGCGAGAATCCGACAAATTGAGCCTTGCAAGATTGAAAGGTATTTGGTTTTTGTCTATACTACGGTATTGATGCGTGTATTTTATATAGACTTTCTAGTCCATTTATGCACGCATTTATATGTCATTTAGGTGATATTATGTCACTATATGCCCCTATTTGGCTACTTTGTACTTTCATTACTATTTTGTAGGTACAAGCTGCGTAGTAGCGGAAACCGAGCCAAAATAGTCCATTTTGCATGCATTTAGGAGAATGGAAGGAACGGAACAGAAGCTCTTGCATGGGAAAGCGTGAAACCGCTCGCAATCAAGTCCAAAGCCATGTCCAACACTACGTGCCATGCCAAGAGACCTCGATCGACTATATATTTGGTCGATCGAGGAGAGTTGAAGAGAAGAGTTGCTTGATCAAGCTGTCCTGTGCTCGATCGAGTGGTTGCTGCTGAAAAGTTGCTCGATCGAGTAGAATTGTTACTCGATCGAGTGATTTCCTAGAATAAAGTCCTCGATCGAGTGGTTTTTTCCCTCGATCGAGTAGAATCTATCATGGGCCTTAAGTCCATAGCTTAATTAGGGTTTAAGAGTCGTGTTTTGCATTATATAAACTCTTATTTACGTCATTAGGAGACATTCTATCATGGGGTGATCCTTGATCATCACCACTTAGCTTCTAGTTTCTGAACCCTCTTCTTTCTTTAGTTTTACATTCGGGTTATTATCGACGTGGATTGTTCTCTACGCCGGATTGCTAAGATTGTAAACTTCTCTTTTCTCTCTTCTATTCTTACCTTTGTTTTAGTCTTAATCATTGTTTTACTCTTCTTAACTGCTGCGTTGTTATTGTCATGCTTGTTAATTACGATTTTATTATGTCTATCGTCATATGTTTAATCGTCTTTGTTAGCATCGTTAATAACATGAGTAGCTAATTCTCTTGTATGTTGGGATGAGGGAAACTGTAGTAGAGGCATGTTAGGATAGATTATTTTAGTTAGTCTTGAATATGAGAATCAGTTTAAGCAATTTAATTGAGGTTTAGTCGAATGAGTGCACGCAGGAGACTAGGCTAGGTAGTTAACCCCGACCTGGATCGAGAGATTGGAAGGGAAGGCTTGCTTAGTATTGATAGGTGACTCCTAAGAGGACGAGAGTTAATTAGGAAAATCCCTAGGGTGGTTTGAGACCGAGAGGAGAAAACCATTGCCCTTCTCATTGATAGATTGACTGACTTAGTTGACCCGTAGATGCCGATACTGCAGTGGACCGAATCCTAGCATATTTCTTTCTTATCTGATTTATTTCATACTTATTTCTATCTTTATTTCTCTTCCTTTAATCTTATTTAGTTTAGTTAAAACCTTTTCAAAACCCCCTAGATTGTTACTAGCAGATTTAGATTTCAGTTAATTAGTTTCCTCCCTGTGGAGATCGACCCTACTTCCGCTATCTTCTTAGTTAGTAGACTTAGGTTTTATTTTTGGTGTATAACGACCACATCAAATTTTGGCGCCGTTGCCGGGGAGACAATTTAATTTTCTGTTATTTATTTCTGTTTCGTCTTAAGGAATTTCTAATTCCTTAAGACTGTTCTTATCTTTCTCTCTATACTTGTGTATGCGCAGGTAGAGAGGGATAGGTAAGACTCTTCAAGAGGAAGACTTGAGTACTCCTGATTCCGTCTTCGACTGTTGAGATTACCGAACTAGCGAAGATGGAAGAAGTTCACACATGTTTGAGCGATTCAAAAGCGGAGCTAGACTCCCAGCAACGACCGTATGTGTGGAAAAAGAAGGCGGAAATTACCATAGCTGAGGGTACTTCCGCAAGTCAAAGGCCTGACGGTGGCCTTGTTAAAAGCCTATTTGGGTATTAGCCGGGTTTGCAACCCCGTGCAAATTGTAACAAACAATTTATCGCGTTTTAATTAGACAATTAGACTATTACGTGATAATCCGTAGCTTAGATAAACAATTTATTTTTCCTGCTAGAATTTCTTTTGGTATTGTTCTTGTGGGAAATCGGTATTACCACAATACAATTATTATAGGATTATAACGAAAAGTAATAATTTGATTATCGAGTCATAAAACAAAACAAAGAAAAAGATATAGAAATCAACCTCCGGTCCTAGCAATAGGCGTAAAGAACAGAGATATCAAGGTAGATATCCTCCTAATCGTTGCACCCAAGATGCTCCGAGAAATACCCTTTTCTTTTTCTAGAAAGAGAACCTCTTACACGATCTCACAAATGAGAAGGAGGTTTTGTGTTTTTGTGAAAAGTTACTGTTAACTTTCTTTCTTGTGTTGTGTGAATCTGATAGATGAAGGCTCAAGTGAGAATTAGGTTAGAATTTTCTTTTTCTTTTTTTTTGCTTCTCACGGCTCATAAGGGTTTTATATGAGGAGATTTTGTCTCCTCAAAATAACTACCCATTGACTAAAAACCGAGTGTATCTGGATACTTTCGTTTTTGGTCATTTTAGCTTCCAATATAATGTAATATATTATAATCGTCGTTTTACATGGACCGACATTATAATCCATCATTAATTATAAATATCCGTATATTTATAATTGCCAATTAATTATAACGGTTTATGTTTAATTAGATACATTATACAACATTAAAGATAAACATTTTATATTCAATTACGAATTACAGTTAATTCGTCTAAGCTAATATTATTTAATCGTTATAAATAATCGTCTAATCATCACAGGCTAACCTATAGTCAACTACACTGACTAACCTTTTAGTAAATAATAGAGCATCCATGTGATTATTTTATCAAATCATCATCATCTCTCAAACACATCCTTTAGGTGTGACTTTTAGGGACCAGTTGATCACCGCCATCTGTATGACAATAACGTCAAACTTATCTAGCAAGCCAACCGTTATTGATTAACGTTAATCAACTGATTATTATACAAAGTATACCCTGAGAACCTACAGAGATTTATTTATGTTATTGCACTAACTGTGGAGGACACTGGGTCCAACAATCTCCCACTTGTCCGTACAAGTGTTTGTGCGATAACCGATTCTCATATCCATAATAAATTTCTCCCACTCAATGTAAACCAATTTGCAAAGTCCGTATTCACAAAGGTCGTAGTTTACAAGTGATCTGTATCAAGAGTGGTTTCCCCGACTAGAGAGTAACTTAACTGATAAACTAATCTTTATTCGAGCATGGCCATGCATTTCAGTTACAGCTCCTCGAGTGGGCCTGAGAAATAACATAACCTGATAAAGGTTGGATATTTTCTTCAACTCGAATCATGCAGATACAAGCGAAGTATGAAATGACCCAGTCACCCAAAAAACTGCCTTAATCTCAAGAGACAGTCGATAGTCAAAAGAATCGACTCTAGGAACACTATGGACGTCCTATCCACGACCTGGCACCTAATGTTCTGAAACATTTAGGACTCCATAACGTTG
>JAIUZE010006314.1:0-34020 GCA_022085475.1 Heliosperma pusillum | reverse complement strand
TGGGCATAAACGAACACTAAAGAAAAGGATAAGAACGTTCTCAAGGAACTTAGGTTCCCTGAGACAAAGAAAAAGATAAACTAAGTAGAAACAAGCAGAAAATTGTTGCCTCCCCGGCAACGGCGCCAAATTTGACAAGGGTAAAGTCGTGTCACCTTAATCAAAGTAATCCTAATTCACTACTAACTAATAGTCAGCGGTAAGTAATGTATCGAATCCACAGGGAGGCGGTAGTATTTTAATCTGTTAAACTAGGTTCGTCTCTATAGTATTAATTTCGGGTTTTTGATTTGTGTTTCTAAGCTAACAGCAAATAATAACAATAAAAGGTTGAAATCAATAAGATTAAAAGTCTAGGGTCTCATGTTCACTAGGATTATTATTCAGGGGTAATGGTGTAATCAACTATCATGCAATTAAGTTATCTAAGGTCACAAGATCGGTCGATTCAATTATGCCCTTTAGATCTACAATTTAACATGCGATCGCTATCATTAAACTAGTTCTATTCAATTATCGTAGCCTATCTTAGTCTTAACCCAGTCGGTGTCAATCCTAATTTGCGAGACTAGCTAATTAATCCTGGCTAGTAATTAAGCAACTAGAATTAAAACGATAACCATGCAATTGCATTTCAATTAATTAGTCTATCCCTTTTAACAATCCTAGATCCCTTTTCAACCCTATATAAGAATTTAGCTACTCATAACGATACTAATAACAACGATAATAAATAAAGTAAACATGATTAACAATAATGAAAGGATTAACAAAGAATAATTAAAGAAGTAGAAACTAACTAATTGAATAACAAAGGAAGATTAAAGAGTACAGATTACAAGCTTGAACTAAAAATAATAGTCTTGATGAATGAATCCAGCCGTAAAGCAAACAAAACTTGAGTTTCTAATATTAAAGCGTACCTAATTGTGAAACACGAGTTTTCCATTTATAATAAAAGTTAATTAACTAGGTTAAACTAATTTAGGAAAGCCGAAAACCGTCAAATACTAGGCTGCTCAATCGAGCAAGGGTGTATCTGCTCGATCGAGCATGACGTCATCACGACTCGATCGAGAAGAGTAACCTTGCTCGATCGAGCATCCCTTCAGATGGCTCGTTTTCAGGCAATTTTTCGCTGTTTTCCGAATCTTGACGAGCAAATTCCATATTTTAATCGTTCTCATCCCCATTTATTTCCTGGCCTTTGTAATGGGTCACACTCCTCAAAGTAATAGCATTGGCTTGTTCATGTCGAGGATGTCCATGAAGAGGAAGATTACCGGTTGTTTGTTTGGATTTTGAATCGCCAATTGGGCAATTTGAGTATCCACTATCTTGTTATGTGCGAGAAATTGAGAGATCTAAGCATCTTGCTTTTGTTGTATCATGAGACTTTGCTGCAACATGGCTTTCAATTCCGCCATATCATTACGTGGAGGTGGAGGAGATGGAGCTTGTTGAAAGTTTTGGCCTCCTTGATTTGGACGGTTATAATTGCCTTGAGAATTGCGATTTTGAGGAATCACATAAGAGGAACCTTGTTGCTGAGGTGGCAGCGGGGTAGGATTAAGAACATTCTGACTTCAGTAGGAGAAATTTGGATGCTCTCTCGTCCTATATGGTAAAAGTTAGAGTACGGTGTACCTTGCTTAAAAGATTGAAAAGCAAGTACTTGTTCAACCGTACTCATACACTCTATTGCATTATGCCCCATTGTACCACATCTTTCACAGGTTGGCTCTTGTTGAACCATGGCATGGACCGTTTCTTTATCCAGAGATTTGGAAGTTTGTAATTCGGCAATTTTAGCAGTTAATGCCTCCAACTGAGCTGCAACTGCATTGTCCGGACCTCCTTGCCTCGCATTTCCCCTGGGATTGCCATACTCAGCAGTGTGAGTAGCTATCTCATCAATCAACTTCCAAGCATTAACATCGGTAGTGTTATTTTGGAATCTTCCATCGGTAGTGTTATAAGATGGACGAATCTCAAAGGTTCCATTACCCGTAGTAGGGAGTTTGAATCCCTAAGGAATAGATGCAACGGTAGGCTCCGAATGGCTGGCTAAAGTAGGCATAGTTGTAAAGGTGGCACAAATATGTGTATATTCTTCTAAGGATGGTTTTTCTGCGACACATTCAGCGTAAACTGTGTCACGCGTACTCAAGTCTTCCGCTTCTTGAATTTCCTTCCAAAAGTTTCGTCTAACTCGGAGAGTCCTCTCTGGTTCAGAATCGTAGGGTACGAGATCGGATCTGGAACACCTGGGCATAAACGAACACTAAAGAAAAGGATAAGAACGTTCTCAAGGAACTTAGGTTCCCTGAGACAAAGAAAAATATAAACTAAGTAGAAACAAACAGAAAATTGTTGCCTCCCCGGCAACGACGCCAAATTTGACAAGGGTAAAGTCGTGTCACCTTAATCAAAGTAATCCTAATTCACTACTAACTAATAGTCAGCGGTAAGTAATGTATCGAATCCACAGGGAGGCGGTAGTATTTTAATCTGTTAAACTAGGTTCGTCTCTATAGTATTAATTTCGGGTTTTTGATTTGTGTTTCTAAGCTAACAGCAAATAATAACAATAAAAGGTTGAAATCAATAAGATTAAAAGTCTAGGGTCTCATGTTCACTAGGATTATTATTCAGGGGTAATGGTGTAATCAACTATCATGCAATAAAGTTATCTAAGGTCACAAGATCGGTCGATTCAATTATGCCCTTTAGATCTACAATTTAACATGCGATCGCTATCATTAAACCAGTTCTATTCAATTATCGTAGCCTATCTTAGTCTTAACCCAGTCGGTGTCAATCCTAATTTGCGAGACTAGCTAATTAATCCTGGCTAGTAATTAAGCAACTAGAATTAAAACGATAACCATGCAATTGCATTTCAATTAATTAGTCTATCCCTTTTAACAATCCTAGATCCCCTTTCAACCCTATATAAGAATTTAGCTACTCATAACGATACTAATAACAACGATAATAAATAAAGTAAACATGATTAACAATAATGAAAGGATTAACAAAGAATAATTAAAGAAGTAGAAACTAACTAATTGAATAACAAAGGAAGATTAAAGAGTACAGATTACAAGCTTGAACTAAAAATAATAGTCTTGATGAATGAATCCAGCCGTAAAGCAAACAAAACTTGAGTTTCTAATATTAAAGCGTACCTAATTGTGAAAGACGAGTTTTCCATTTATAATAAAATTTAATTAACTAGGTTAAACTAATTTAGGAAAGCCGAAAACCGTCAAATACTAGGCTGCTCAATCGAGCAAGGGTGTATCTGCTCGATCGAGCATGACGTCATCACGACTCGATCGAGAAGAGTAACCTTGCTCGATCGAGCATCCCTTCAGATGGCTCGTTTTCAGGCAATTTTTCGCTGTTTTCCGAATCTTGACGAGCAAATTCCATACTTTCATCATTCTCATCCCCATTTATTTTCTGGCCTTTGTAATGGGTCACACTCCTCAAAGTAATAGCATTGGCTTGTTCATGTCGAGGATGTCCATGAAGAGGAAGATTACCCGGTTGTTTGTTTGGATTTTGAATCGCCAATTGGGCAATTTGAGTATCCACTATCTTGTTATGTGCGAGAAATTGAGAGATCTAAGCATCTTGCTTTTGTTGTATCATGAGACTTTGCTGCAACATGCCTTTCAATTCCGCCATATCATTACGTGGAGGTGGAGGAGATGGAGCTTGTTGAAAGTTTTGGCCTCCTTGATTTGGACGGTTATAATTGCCTTGAAAATTGCGATTTTGAGGAATCACATAAGAGGAACCTTGTTGCTGAGGTGGCAGCGGAGTAGGATTAAGAACATTCTGACTTCAGTAGGAGAAATTTGGATGCTCTCTCGTCCAATATGATAAAAGTTAGAGTACGGTGTACCTTGCTTAAAAGATTGAAAAGCAAGTACTTGTTCAACCGTACTCATACACTCTATTGGATTATGCCCCATTGTACCACATCTTTCACAGGTTGGCTCTTGTTGAACCATGGCATGGACCGTTTCTTTATCCAGAGATTTGGAAGTTTGTAATTCGGCAATTTTAGCAGTTAATGCCTCCAACTGAGCTGCAACTGCATTGTCCGGACCTCCTTGCCTCGCATTTCCCCTGGGATTGCCATACTCAGCAGTGTGAGTAGCTATCTCATCAATCAACTTCCAAGCATTAGCATCGGTAGTGTTATTTTTGAATCTTCCATCGGTAGTGTTATAAGATTGACGAATCTCAAAGGTTCCATTACCCGTAGTAGGGAGTTTGAATCCCTAAGGAATAGATGCAACGGTAGGCTCCGAATGGCTGGCTAAAGTAGGCATAGTTGTAATGGTGGCAAAAATATGTGTATATTCTTCTAAGGATGGTTTTTGTGCGACACATTCAGCGTAAACTGTGTCACGCGTACTCAAGTCTTCCGATTATTTATTTCAAAGAGTCATGCTGTGTTGTTGGGATTGGAAAGTAGTGAGTCTGTAAATGATGAGGTATTTATACCTTCTGAAGAGTCTGTATTGTGTAATAAGTTTTATAGACGGGTGTCTATGATTGTTGGGGAGATGGACTTTCCTATTGATTTGTTTGAATTCCTTTTAGACGGGTTTGAGGTCATTGTCGGGATGGACTGGTTGGGTAGGTATAAATCTAATATAGATTGTCATAAGAAAAAGGTATCTTTAAGGGGTTCGAAGGGAGTTAGAGTGTCGTACCGGGGATTCGTGGTGAAGCCTAGATTGAAGTTGATAGCGGCTATTACATTGAAGATGATAAGGGTAAACTCGCGTCACCTTAATCAAAGTAATCCTAATTCACTAATAACTAATAGTCAGCGGTAAGTAAGGTATCGAATCCACAGGGAGGCGGTAGTATTCTAATTTGTTAAACTAGGTTCGTCTCTATAGTAACAATTTCGGGGTTTAAAATTGGTATTTCTAAACTAATAGCAAACAATAACAATAAAAGGTTGAAAAAAATAAGATTAAAAGTCTAGGGTCTTAGGTTCACTAGGATTATTATTTAGGGATAAGTGTGTAATCAACTATCATGTAATAAATTTATCTAAGGTCACAAATCAGCCGATTTAATAATGCCCTTTAGATCTACAATTTAACATGCGATCGCTATCATTAAACCAGTTCTATTCAATTATCGTAGCCTATCTTAGTCTTAACCGGTCGGTGTCAATCCTAATTTGCGAGACTAGCTAGTAATTAAACAACTAGAATTAAAAACGATAATCAAACGATAACCATGCAATTGCAATTCAATTAATTAATCTATCCCTTCTAACAATCCAAGATCCCCTTTCAACCCTAGAAAGGAATTTATCTACTCATAACGATATTAATAACAACGATAATAAATAAAGCAAACATGATTAACAATAATGAAAGGAGTAACAAAAAATAATTAAAGAACTAGAAGGTAACTAACTGAATAACGAAGAAAGATTAAAGAATACCGATTACAAGTTGAACTAAAGACAATCGTCTTGATGATAAAATTCAGTAGCAAAGCAAAGAAAACTTGAGTTTCTAATATAAAAGCATACCTAATTATGAAAGACGGGCTTTCCTTTTATAATAAAATCTAATTAACTAGGTTAAACTAATTTAGGAAAATACGAAAACCGTCAAAATAGTAGACTGCTCGATCGAGCAAAGTGAATATGCTCGATCGAGCATGACATCAGCACAACTCGATCGAGCAAGGCAGTGTTGCTCGATCGAGCATCCCTCAAAATGGCATGTTTCTTCGTTTTTCTTCATTTCTTCTCCATTGCTCTCGATTTCCGTGCATGACCTTCTACGATCCGACTCCACCATGCTCCATACTAACTCAAAAAGCTCCAAATGCATCCAATCTGCATTAAAACATAATAGAAACGGCAGAATCGATATTCTAGCTAAAATAGCATAGAAATAAGCAAGGAAAGACGGTAAATCGAGTTATATGTAACTAAGGGAAGCATAAAATATGTGTATAAATAATGATCATCAAACTCCCCCAAACCAATCCTTTGCTTGTCCCTAAGCAAAGCACTCAACATTATACAAGGATAAACATACAAATGGTGAATGAAAAACCCAAAGCTAATGTTAATGCACATACAAATCCCAAGCTATCCATATCTATAACAAAGTAATGACCAAGTTGTACCAATAAAACAAATTTAAAGGCACGGGAAAGTAGAAAACGCAGCTCATATTCCAAGATTTTACATGATACAGTAGTATAGACAAAAACCAAATACCTTTCAATTTTTTAAGGCTCAATTTGTCGGATTCTTGCGGATTCACTCATGCACTCATAAGTTTATGTAAGGGTGAGATTTGTAAAGATAAAAAGAAATAGAAACACTCACTCAACTTATAAAACATGCATGCATTCTAATGTGATAGTAATTTCCCCAACTAATACGCATTCGCTATAAAACCAAAGTACATGAACCAAAACAATAAGGGAGGCTAATGAGCGAAGGTATAGAAGTGGATTGTGCTAAGGCACATATGGGAATGTTGGGCTAAGACCGGTAGTCGCAGTGACACTTACCAAAACAAATCTACAAGACTAGCACAAACTAATACCTGACTAGAAAAATCATCTTAAACTTTAACAACATAAGAGAGATATCGATATTGCTCTCTAAATATGCATTAGACTCTAGTATAATCCCTTTCATTATCCCTTGAACAATTTAATGAAGCAACATATTTTTTTTCTCTTTTTTCTCTGTTCTTTTTTTTTCTTTTCTTTTCTTCTCTTTTTTTTCTTTCTTTTTTTTTCATCATAACTTTTGCTTCATAACATTTCTCAACAAAGGGAATAAATGACACAATTGCCAACATACTTGCTACACCCATTTGATATTCTTTTTTTTCGGAAATCCCGACCCAACCATAGTAGACAAGTAGATAAGAAAAACATGCAACTGCGACTGTCCCGATAAGGTAGGCAAATTCTAGGAATGTAGCTATTAGATGGGTTATAAAACAGGTTACAAAAGGCTCAAATGGATTAAACATAAAGAACTCAATAATAAGGGTATAAAATCAAGTCTTTTTGGCTATGTGAGGTTTATTTGAACATAAAGAACCGCCTTTCCTTATGTACTTATCAGACGAACGCGTATAGTATCAAGAAACGAATGTCACACTTATGCAGTTTGATGTTACATATTCCACAAGGAGTACCACACTCATAAACCTAAAGACAATGAGACCAGTTTATTGATGTTCCTGGCCTAGGAAGCTCTATAGACCTCAGAATTTTAAGTGGTTTACCAGCTAAAATTGGCCAAATATAATTAGCATAAGGTATGTCAAAAACGGTCAAGACTTGTTCTATGAGCTTTGGTTTCAAAAGTAGTAAGTCAAAACAATGTACATGGACAACATGTTTTTGGATTTTGTTAATTTTTCAATTTTTATGGTTTTTTTTTCTTTCACACAACAGAAAATAAACACACAACATAAATAAAGACTCTCCCCCAAACCTAAATGTCACAGTGTCCTCAGTGTGATGCTAACAGCACATCAATCACACAACAACCAACAACTGCAACTTAAAGGACACAACTAACAAAGGGAAAGGGGAAATAACTAGAAGAAAATACAATAAAAGAAAGTTCAAGGATAGATAATAGCAGTTGTATAGACATAGCCTCCCCCGAACCAGCTGCAAAATGGGGAATGTAGTAACCAGCTGTCACTACTGCTCATCAGTCGGGTTCAAGTTCAGGTTTCGTTACCTCGGTAACCTTAGGGGGGTTACCTAAGCTATACACCTACTACCTAAGCTATACACCGACTTCCTTACTTCGTTACCTCGGTAACCTTAGGGGGGGTCACATCGGTAACATAATAGAAACGGCAGAATCAATATTCTAGCTAAAATAGCATAGAAATAAGCAAGGAAAGACGGTAAATCGAGTTATATGTAACTAAGGGAAGCATAAAATATGTGTATAAATAATGATCATCAGAAGACCTACCCGAGGAAGGGCTACCCTATGATTTTATGTCATGTGAGAGATACCATAATTGAGGGGCCGATTGCATACCAGATTGAGGTGGTGAGTGAGTTCGATGATGTTTTTCCGAATGAGATACCGGGATTACCTCCGAAGAGAGATGTTTATTTTAGCTTGAAATTAAAGCCGGGTACGTGACCGATTTCTAAGGCCTCGTATCACACGGGACCAAAGGAGCTTAAGGAGTTTAAGAAGCAGCTAAATGAGCTACTGGATAAGGGGTACATTAGACCTAGTGTATCAGCGTAGGGAGCACCAGCTCTATTTTTGAAGTAGAAGGATGATGGTAGCTTACAGTTATGCATTGATTACCGTGAGCTGAACCATGTGACGGTAAAGAATAGGTAGCCATTGCCTAGGATTAATGATCTGTTTGACCAGTTGAGTGGAGGTGGGGTGTTTTCGAAGATAGATCTGAGGTCGGGGTATCATCAGCTAAGTATAAAGGATATTGACATCCCGAAGACGGCGTTTCGTTCGAGGTATGGGCATTATGAGTATGTGGTGATGCCGTTTGGGTTGACTAATGCACTAGTTGTATTCATGGACCTTATGAACCGGATCTTAAGTCCATATTTAGACACGTTTGTGGTGGTATTCATTGACGACATCTTGGTCTATTCTAAGACTAAGGAGGAGCATGCTGAGCATCTGAGGATCATGTTGCATACCTTGAGGGATAACCAATTGTATGCCAAATTGTCTAAGTGTGTGTTCTGGTTAGAGAAGGTGGCATTCTTAGGGGATGTAATATATAAGGAAGGGGTAATGGTGGATCCGAGTAAGATTGAGGCGGTGTCTAACTGGAAGGCACCAAAGAGCGTGGCAAAGGTGAGAAGCTTTCTGGGTTTGACTGGGTACTACATGAGGTTCGTGAAGGGCTTCTCGAGGACAGCTAGACCTATGACGGCATTGATGAGGAAAGAGAATAAGTTTTGCTGGAGCGAGAGCTGTGAGACGGCGTTGAAAAACTTAAAGAAGCGTTTGACTATGGGTTTTTTTTTACCATAACCTGAGGGGAGTGAGAATTTTGAGGTGTCTACGGATGCATCGAAGTGTGGCTTGGGATGTGTGCTGATGTTGAAACGGGAAAGTGATCGCTTATGCGTCGAGGCAGCTGAAGCCTTATGATGAGAATTGCCCTACTCACGATCTCGAGTTGGGTGCGGTGGTGTTCGCGCTGAAGATTTGGAGGCACTATTTGTATGGCGCCAGCTTCAAGGTGTTCTCAAACAATAAGAGTCTGAAGTACATCTATACCCAGAAGGAGTTGAACATGAGGCAGCGGCGGTGGATGGAGCTGATTGGAGACTATGATATGGAGATCATCTACCATGAGGGGAAGGCGAATGTAGTTTATGATGCTTTGACTCGGAAAAGTGTACATTTCTTATGCACTGCGATGTCCTTAATGCGATTGAATGACGACATAGCAAAGATGGGGATCCATGTGATTCGGAAGGGATATGTTATTAGTAACTTGATGATCGAGTCGGGCTTATATGATGATATTAGAAGCAAACAGTTAGAGGATCCGAAGATTCAGTTGGGGAATAAAGGGGTAAAGGAGGGTACTAAACCTAGATTTTCAATTCATGGTGATGGGAGTATTAGATTTGAGGGCCGATGGTGTGTACCGAACGATCCGGAACTGAAGAAGGTAATTTTGACTGAGGCTCATTGTACTCCTTATTCGGTTCATCCGGGTGGGGATAAGTTATACAAGGATCTAAAGAAGACCTTTTGGTGGCCGAGAATAAAGAAAGAGGTAGCTGACTTTGTTGGAAGATGTTTGACATGTCAGCGAGTCAAAGAGAAGCAAAGGAGTCTATATCCATGGATTTTGTGGTGTCAGAGTGGAAATGGGAGTCTATATCCATGGATTTTGTGGTGGGACTTCCGAGATCGCAGAGGGGGGAATAAGATGATTTGGGTGATCGTGGATCAGTTGACCAAGTCAGCCCATTTCGTGCGTATGAAAGATACTTGGAGCAAGATTGAGCTAGCTTTGGCCTATAGTAAACATGTGGTGAAGTTGCATGGGGTACCTAGTGATATAATATCGGACCGTAGTGCAAGATTCATTTCTAGTGATATAATATAGAAGGTAACCTTGACACCTCTACCACCCAACCAGAGGAGTTATGGGAGTCCCAACATGCCAGAGGAGGTCAATGTAGTACTATTCTTATCAGAGGCAGCCATGATTAAGGAAATGAAGCAAGAACAACCTGTGATCATCTTGCTATCTAAGGAAGTTGCAGAAGGGGAAGGCTCCAAATTGCCAGCAAAGGTTGAGCCTTTGATCTTGAGGTACAAGGAGGTCTTTCCAAGGGATTTGCCATATGGACTACCACCCCTAAGAGGGATTGAACACCACATTGATTTAGTCCCAGGTTCTGTGCCGCCAAACAGGCCAGCCTACAGAAGTGATCCAACTGCCACCAAGGAGTTGCAAAAACAGATTGAGGAACTTATGAGCAAGGGGTTTGTGAGGGAATCCCTAAGCCCTTGTGTTGTACCTGCTCTGTTAGTGCCTAAGAAGGATGGAACCTGGAGGATGTGCACTGACAGTAGAGCAATCAACAACATCACAGTCAAGTATAGGTTCCCCATTCCAAGGTTAGATGACATGCTTGATGAGCTGAGTATAGCTCAGATCTTTTCTAAGATAGATCTAAGGCAGAGGCACCATCAGGTGAGACTCAGAGAGGGAGATGAATGGAAGACTGCATTTAAAACAAAACATGGTCTGTATGAATGGCTTGTGATGCCTTTTGGGCTGTCCAATGCACCAAGCACCTTCATGAGGCTTATGACAGAAGTGTTGAGGCCTTGCTTGGGCATGTTTGCTGTGGTTTACTTTGATGACATCCTAGTGTATAGTAGCAGCAGATGGGAGCATCTCAGGCATCTTGAAACAATATTTGGGATCTTGAAAAAGCAAAAGCTGTATGGAAAGCTAGAGAAATGTACCTTCATGGTTGAGGAGGTTGCATTTCTAGGATACATTGTATCAGTGAGAGGGATATCAGTTGACCAAGAGAAGGTTGCAGCAATACAAACATGGCCTACACCTAAAACCATCACTGAGGTCAGGGGGTTCCATGGGTTGGCTTCATTCTACAGAAGGTTCATCAAGAACTTCAGCTCAGTTGTTGCACCTATCACTGAGTGCTTGAAGAAGGGGGAGTTCCAGTGGACTGAGGATGCCCAACAGTCCTTTGAGAGGATTAAACGGTTGATGTGTGAGACTCTAATTCTTAAGCTACCTGATTTTGATCAGCTGTTTGAGGTGGAGTGTGATGCTAGTGGGGTTGGCATTGGGGCAGTCTTGATCCAGGGTCAGAAGCCAGTTGCCTATTTTAGTGAAAAGTTGAATGGGGCAAAGCTTAAGTACTCTACCTATGACAAGGAGTTCTATGCTATCATCAGGGCACTCATGCATTGGGGGCACTACTTGAAACCAAAGCCCTTTGTCCTACATTCAGATCATGAGGCATTGAAGTACATCAGTGGCCAACACAAGCTAAATCACATGCATGCCAAATGGGTGGATTTCTACAATCTTTCACATTCTCTAGTAAGTATAAGGAAGGGAAGCAAAATGTTGTGGCAGATGCCCTATCAAGGAGACACTCTCTAATAGCAGTCATGGAGCAGAGGGTATTGGGGTTTGAATTTATGAAAGAACTGTATAAAGAGGACCCTGACTTTGCTGAAGAATGGATCACACAGACTGAAAAGGGGAGGGCTCAGGGGAGCAAGTACATGCTACAGGAAGGGTTCATGTTCCAAGGAAAAAAGCTATGCATTCCAAGGGGTTCTGAACTGAAATCTCTACAAAAATAGAGCCTTTCAGAGGCTAAAAGGAGCTAAGATCAACACTCCCTCACACACAAGCTAAATGACTCGGAAAACTCGAGGAACCTGCACTAGGCCAGGCAGAACAGATAGAACTTTGCACCTTAGCACACAAGCACAGGTAGCAAAGGTTGTGTTTAAGACTCAAGACACACAAGTAATGACTCTTAGACACTGTAATCTTAGATCACACACAAGTTTACTAAGGATTACCACAATACTTAGCTTTGCTAAAGAATTGCAATGAACAAAGTTCAGGTTTTTTTTCAATTCATCATAATCTGATTTCAACTTCTTACAAGCAAGCCTTATATAAGCCAAGAGATACACATCTAAGGGTCTCAAATGCATCATCTAATGTACAATAAGTCGTGGCCTTGGCCTTACACAAATCAGAATACTAACTAGGATACAAAAGCATAAAGTAATAAAGCATAAAGCATAAAACAGAAAACAGGCTGCTCCTCTTTGTCTTGTTGTGCAAGGTCAATTAAGATGTGTAAGACCTTGGAGCTTGGGCTTGGCAGCTACCCTCTTCAAGTACAAAGGGTTAGGATGTCTTTCAAGTCGTGCCCTTGTCTTGCCTAGCCAAATATAGCATCCAAAACAGCCTTGGTACAAGACAATGCTGAAATGTCCCCATTTGGACCCATTTGTTTGCACTTAGCTAAACCTGCTCTTTTATTGTGAATTAGCAAAAACTCTCCTGGACTTTTATCTTCCTAAGACTTTAAACTAAGGGTTTTAGGCCTTGGAATAACTTAATTCATAATAGGGGTTGCCTTGGATGAAGCTCTTTGATGTTGGACCTGAACCGGGTGAGATATGACATGGACCCTTCTGATTGCATTTTGTAACACTCATAACTTTCTCCTCAGGATGAATTTGAAGACCCATGATAGCTCATGTGAAAGCTATGGATGTTAGCTTTCTCCTCCAAAAAGAATCACCCCTAAAAATTAAGTATATTTTGAGTTATGCAACTTTGAGTGCAGATTGGTCTTAATCACATACCCAGCAGACTTGCCACTAACTATACCCGTTTTGCTCAGGCCATAACTTTATCTTTAGGATGATATAGGAGTACCCCAAGGTGCCATTTTAAAGATAAATGAGTTAGCTTCTTCCTCCATTTGGAATCACTCAAAGGTCGTCCTCCAATATTCAGCTATGGACCCTTTGGTAAGAGGGGGTCAGGCGGAACATTGCATTAGACTCTTATGTAGAGGCTGTTTTATAGCAACCATAGGGCAAGCTACAGACCTAATATGGTGGTGGTTCCAACTTCATTTTGTAGCTAAGCCACTAAGCTTTCCAACCATATAAAGATCATCAAAATGGAATGAGTGTAGCGTAAATTATGTTGCCAAGAACATGACCCTTATCTTGTTCCTGCTGCGATCACATTCCTTTTAAGTAGGAATTGGTGACTTTGAAGCACCCATAAGCTTGGAGTCTTGTAAGGCTAATCACGACCATGAAATTTAGGCTTTCGCTTGATTACTCCTGTTGCAAACTCCCTTTCTTCAAAAGAATTTGCCCTCAAATTCTTGTGGATCAAAATGAAGAGACTTGCTGCCAAGGAGCGTGTTCTCCTAACCATCAAAGATCAAGTACAGCTCCAAGTAATAGAGTCTCATGGCCTCCTCCTGGATCATATACTAGAATGGTAAATGGCAAGAGATATGTTGTATCATTCCCAATTTCAGATTGCATACTCAACCAAGTAGTGCTTGTTCCTCCTGGATCAAATGTGAGGTGTATGACATCCTCCCTCCACTTAGACTCTCCCCTTATTCTTCTTGTTGTATCATGAGCTCGTATATGTATTGTAGATTGTGTTCCACCTGGATGAAAGGTACTCATAGCAAGCTTCGGATTCAACTTCCCATCAAGTATCCCAATACTTGTAGCACCCAAATCAGAATGTTCGTATTTGCACCCCAAGCTTGGTTTGTTCTCATTGACTACTCCCTTAACATCCTTAGGTGACCAACACTCCCATGGAAATTCAGAACACATTTCATTAGAGTGAGCATAAGCAAGAAGCAAACCAGTAGAACATCCTTGGTTCATTCCTCCTCGGGTACCTCCCTTCACATTCAGCTCCTCTTGATCGGAATTCAAGTGGTACAAAGGGTCATTCATATAAACACAAGATTCATTCACATAGTTCACATCCAAACGAGTGCTTACACAACAAGGAGAACATGATAAGGCATCAAGTTGGCTGCTATAGTTTTCGTGCATTGGACTCACAAACAACGCCAAATGAACTAAAACTCGAGCAACATCAAGTAATGAACCTGCCCTTGGTGTTCCACATAACCCCAACAAGTTCTCACGACCATTTTGAACATTACAAATCTTAAAACACAAGAGGATCATAGCTGGACAGTAGGGTTTAGATTCATCAATTTCCCTCCTTAACATGTATGAGGTAGCACCCAAATGAGCAAGAGTAACTTGCAACCTCATCAACATGTAAGAATGAAAGTGTGGAGATGCAAGAGCACAAGATATACCTCCCAAGATGAATGTTAAGAAGCAAGAATCATGGCTTGTGTAGGAGATCAG
The DNA here is from genome assembly GCA_022085475.1 of Heliosperma pusillum. NCBI lineage: Eukaryota > Viridiplantae > Streptophyta > Magnoliopsida > Caryophyllales > Caryophyllaceae > Heliosperma > Heliosperma pusillum. Next base: position 19,520 of record JAIUZE010006314.1, on the reverse strand, counting down.
ATTTGGCACTCTTGAGCATGGAACAACCCAAGACACTCCTTTTGCTTCACCCCTGGTTGACTCCCAACAACTACCACCTTTGAACATGACCATGGACTGTCCAAACTTCATGGTTTGAAGATCAAGTAGTCCTTGGTCGACAATCACCTCATTAGGACCCAAATCAGTAGCTTGGTCATTGATGGCTCCATGGGCAAGGACAAGGCTGCTCTCCTCTAAAGGGCTTAAGAAAGACTTGAGCAAGCAACAAATTTATCCTCGGGCTCTTTCTCTTCAACAAGGACTAGTGTAGAGGGTGTGGGGGCTGACTCCTCTTCCTTTGAGAATGCTAGGACACCTCCTACATCTCCATCATTAGGAGAGTGAACATCCTTAGTCTTAGACTCACGAGAGACCAACCATCCTTCTAATTCCTCTTGAATATCAGATTCAAGTGGTTCCTCCTTTTCATTGGTACTACTCCTAAGGGATCCTCCACAGAAGGACTTAAAGATTTTAGCCCTCTCTAAGGTCTCCTCAATTGACAAGGCCAAACCATACATCTCATCATATGGATACAACAATCTTAAATCTATCCTCCTTGCAATTTCAGATTTCAAGCCATGGTAAAATATGACTCCCTTTTGCACAACCTCATCATTCATATCACAAACAAAGCTTAACTCTTCAAACAACTTACCATACTCATGGACACTCAAGGAATTTTGCTTAAGGGTTTTAAAATCAGTCCACAAACTATCCATGGTAGAACAAGGTAGAAACCTTAGTCTCATGTTCCTCTCAAGTTTATGCCATGACCTAATCATACCCTTCCCTTCATTCCTCCTTGAAATTCTAAGGACCTTGTACCACAACAAAGCACTACTCTTTAAACAAGACACAACCAGTTCAAGCTTCCTTTCCTCAGAAAAACAATTGTGCTTAAAGTAGCATTTAACAACATACAACCAAGACACAAATGCTCTACTATTTTCACCATTAAAGGAAGGAAGTATTGGTGTTTTACCTTTGCTCCCAAGGGTAGGAGAGGACTTAGAACACTCATGTGGCAGGTGGTACTCCCCTTGGTACAAATCAGGTGGTTTGGGCTCCCTTGGAACACCATAGTTGCTGGTTGCCTTCTTTGGATGCACATCACCTTCATACCTTCTTCTTAAAGCTTGGAACTTCACCCTAGCTTCTTCTAAGGACTTGGAGATGGAACCAAGGTCACAAGGTTCCGTTCTTTGACATGGAACATAAGGCATTACAACTTTGCTACTGATTTTCTCACACAAATCAGATTGCACTCCCCTCATGATAACAGGTTGTTTTTGTGTTTATAATGTAGGTAGGAAAACATAAACTCACAAACCAAAGCTCTGATAACCAATTGAACTGAAATCTCTACAAAAATAGAGCTTTTCAGAGGCTAAAAGGAGCTAAGATCAACACTCCCTCACACACAAGCTAAATGACTCGGAAAACTCGAGGAACCTGCACTAGGCCAGGCAGAACAGATAGAACTTTGCACCTTAGCACACAAGCACAGGTAGCAAAGGTTGTGTTTAAGACTCAAGACACACAAGTAATGACTCTTAGACACTGTAATCTTAGATCACACACAAGTTCACTAAGGATTACCACAATACTTAGCTTTGCTAAAGAATTGCAATGAACAAAGTTCAGGTTTATATTAATTCATCATAATCTGATTTCAACTTCTTACAAGCAAGCCTTATATAGGCCAAGAGATACACATCTAAGGGTCTCAAATGCATCATCTAATGTACAATAAGTCGTGGCCTTGGCCTTACACAAATCAGAATACTAACTAGGATACAAAAGCATAAAGTAATAAAGCATAAAGCATAAAACAGAAAACAGGCTGCTCCTCTTTGTCTTGTTGTGCAAGGTCAATTAAGATGTGTAAGACCTTGGAGCTTGGGCTTGGCAGCTACCCTCTTCAAGTACAAAGGGTTAGGATGTCTTTCAAGTCGTGCCCTTGTCTTGCCTAGCCAAATATAGCATCCAAAACAGCCTTGGTACAAGACAATGCTGAAATGTCCCCATTTGGACCCATTTGTTTGCACTTAGCTAAACCTGCTCTTTTATTGTGAATTAGCAAAAACTCTCCTGGACTTTTATCTTCCTAAGACTTTAAACTAAGGGTTTTAGGCCTTGGAATAACTTAATTCATAATAGGGGTTGCCTTGGACGAAGCTCTTTGATGTTGGACCTGAACCGGGTGAGATAGGACATGGACCCTTCTGATTGCATTTTGTAACACTCATAACTTTCTCCTCAGGATGAATTTGAAGACCCATGATATCTCATGTGAAAGCTATGGATGTTAGCTTTCTCCTCCAAAAAGAATCACCCCTAAACATTAAGTATATTTTGAGTTATGCAACTTTGAGTGCAGATTGGTCTTAATCACATACCCAGCAGACTTGCCACTAACTATACCCGTTTTGCTCAGGCCATAACTTTCTCTTTAGGATGATATAGGAGTACCCCAAGGTGCCATTTTAAAGATAAATGAGTTAGCTTCTTCCTCCATTTGGAATCACTCAAAGGTCGTCCTCCAATATTCAGCTATGGACCCTTTGGTAAGAGGGGGTCAGGCGGAACATTGCATTAGACTCTTATGTAGAGGCTGTTTTATAGCAACCATAGGGCAAGCTACAGACCTAATATGGTGGTGGTTCCAACTTCATTTTGTAGCTAAGCCACTAAGCTTTCCAACCATATAAAGATCATCAAAATGGAATGAGTGTAGCGTAAATTATGTTGCCAAGAACATGACCCTTATCTTGTTCCTGCTGCGATCACATTCCTTTTAAGTAGGAATTGGTGACTTTGAAGCACCCATAAGCTTGGAGTCTTGTAAGGCTAATCACGACCATGAAATTTAGGCTTTCGCTTGATTACTCCTGTTGCAGGTTCTTACAGGGATCTACTCATCAAGGAGGTGCACTCAGGAGGCCTAGGGGGACACTTTGGGGTTCAAAAGACACTTGATATACTGCAGGACCAGTTCTATTGGCCCAGGATGATGGGTGATGTCCAAATTATCCTCGGGAGGTGCTCAACATGCCAGCAGGCCAAGAGTTCTTTCCAGGCTGGGTCATACACTCCACTGCCAGTGCCAAGTAAACCTTGGGAGGATGTGAGCATGGAATTTATTGTTGCTCTACCCAGAACACAAAGAGGTAAGGATTCTGTAATGGTTGTTGTTGACAGGTTTAGCAAGATGGCTCACTTTGTAGCTTGCAAGAAGACTGAGGATGCTGCAAGTGTTGCTGAGCTCTACTTGAAGAAGATTGTGAGGCTGCATGGGATTCCAAAGTCAATAGTCTCAGACAGGGATACTAAATTCATGAGTTACTTTTGGAAAACACTTTGGAGACTCTTGAAGACAAGGCTATTGTTCAGTACTTCCCACCACCCTCAGACTGATGGCCAAACTGAGGTCACAAACAAAACACGAGGGAGGATCCTGAGGTGCCTGGTCAGCAAATCTTTGAAGGATTGGGACTTGAAGCTAGCTCATGCTGAGTTTGCCTTCAACAGGGCACCCTCATCTGCAACAGGTCACAGCCCATTTGAAGTTGTCTATGGGGTTAATCCACTTATGCCCCTAGAGTTAGCTAACATACCAAGGGAGGAGGTGAACTTTGATGCAAAAAAGAGGGTTGAACAAATGGTGAAGCTACATGAGGCAGTCAGGAAGCAGATAGAAAAGGCAAATGAAAGGTATAAGAAGTAGTCCAAGACTCCTAAGTCAAGGAAGGAGTTCATGCCAGGGGAGCTGGTGTGGATTCACCTAAGGAAGGAAAGGTTCCCAGATAGAAGGAAGAACAAGCTCATGCCTAGAGCTGATGGTCCATTTGAAATCATGGAAAGTGTTGGTCCAAATGCTTACAAGGTTGATCTACCTGGAGAGTATAGGGTTCATGGTACTTTCAATGTAGGGGATCTCAATCCATACTATGGGGATTCTGAGGATGAGGAGGCTACATGCTTAAGGACAAGCCCAGTTCAACCAGGGGAGGATGCAGCAGGAGCTGAGGTACAGGACAAGACAACAATCAGCAATGGAGACAAGGGACAAGCCAATGTGGGTCAAGAGATGATCACTAATAGCCAAGGGGGGTTCTATGTGGGTATCCAGGAGTTAGTCAAGGGGCAGGGATTGGGTAACCAAAGGGAGATTTTCAAACAAAATAATGCTAGCCAATACAAAGCCAAGATGAAGGTCCATGATAGCCAGGACACGAGCCAAGCCAGTCAAAGACAAACCCACCAACACCAAAACACAAACCCACAAAAACAGCCAACAGGAGCCACTTGGGAGAGGCACAACTTCCACCACACCGTGAACCACCAGCTACCGCCAAGCCCAGCTAAAACCTTACCCACCTAGATCCAAAAAAGTCCTAGGGAACCAGTCCCAAATCACAACACAACTACCCTAAAAATCCAAATCAAAACAGCCTACCAGGAAAGCATAAAGCATAAAGCAAAATTTCCATTTCTAATTAAACACTGAAAGACTATCTCCAAAAGTCTTTCCTTGTCTTCCCTACTCTTAGAAACACTGCAGAAGAAGGTCAAGGAGCATTAATGAGCTTCGTCCACAAGCTCCAAGCCAACACCAAGCAACAAACACAACCTGAAGCATGTCACTGTCATAAGTCTGCACTTTTGTCTGTTTTACTAGTTTTTCTTTTGTATTTCCAGTCTCTATTTGTAGCCAGTAGTTTGTCATGTTTCTGTAAGTTAGTCCTGGCCCATAGATGATATTCTAGGGTTGTATTAGATCAAGCATTGAGGCCTATATAAAGGACCCTTGCTCTAATGTAAAAGACAGTTTATGTTTTTGAATGAAAATCTGAGAATTCTTCTCATTTCCAAAAATCTTTTCAACTTGTGCATTGCTATAGTTGAGAGTCAGGCCTGATAACATCCTGTGCTAGGCTGTGGGTGTTGATCAAAGTCTGTGGCAAGTTGAACAACCTTGTGCTTAGACTGTGGGTTGTTTTACTTGTTGTTTGGCTTAAGATTTCTTACATGTGCTAGGTTGTGGTAAGGGGGCTTAGTCAGTCTAGTTTGTTGTCTAAATCCCTGTGTTAAGCTGTGGGATTTGGGTGGCATTCATACCCTCGTGTTTGATTTGAGTCTGAAGGTTACTTTGTGTCCAAATCCACACATCCCCTACATTATCACTACATATACATTATTTGGTTTATGTTAATTTAACACTTGTTAGTTGGATTGTTTGGTCAGATGGTATGTTGTCTGTTTGAGATATTGTATTTGATTTTAACTATGGATTTAAATAAGTAATGTATCTTTATCGCTTGATTTGATATGTACTATCTCGGGCAACCGAGATGGTAGCATCCACATATGCTTAGGAGGTCTTGTAAAGCTCTTTAGAATATGGGGGTGTTACATTGGTACTTGGTCGAGTAGAGTGTACTCGGGCGAGTGGGTATCTATAGTCGGTCGAGTAGGGTATAATCAGCCGAGTAGCTAGTGTATGTCACTTAGCAGGCTACTATCTAAGTGGCACTTGGTCAATTATGTGTTGTACTCGACCGAGTGAAGTGTAATCGGCCGAGTGTTCTCGTGAACTTGACCGAGTGCAACAGTATGACGGGTGTTTCGAAAGGTTTTTGATTAATATTATTAAGGGATTATAAATATATACGCCAGTTCTTAATCACTTTGTTAACCCTAAAAACTCTTTCTAAACACCTTTAATCATCTTAATCTTATTACCAAGCTTGAAGATAATCCTTGTGTCTAGTGCGTCAACAATCGTGCGTCGATATCATCGTAAGTCTCTAATCTTAAATTAAGTTGTATATTGGGTATAATGGTTGGAACCCTAATTTGAATTAGGGTTGGGTTTTGGGTAATTGTGATTGACTGTTGATTCGAGGGTATTGTATGATTGTTAGAAGGAGATTTCGTATAGGATCGGTTCTAGGCTTGCGTGACCGTACTTGCGAATTTGCTTTGAGGTAGGTTTCCCTACTCAATACTTTTATACATTAATGACTGATTCTTGATGATGATTATGATATTGATTGTTGGTGATGATTGATTATTGATGATGATGAGTATGATATTGGTTATGATGATTATGATTGAGATTGTGGACCATATTTGGGAGATGGTTCTACCCCCAGATTTCGCCTCTTGTGACTCCCGTCACAAGAGATATGTGCACATTAATAAGTCGGGTTATGCTAGTTGCGATGAGCGGAGATTTTGATGTCCGGTATTGCGGTCTGACATCGGCATGGGTGGATATCCTGTTGTGATGGGAACCCGGCTACTCGTTGTGATGAGAGGCGCATTGGTTACCAGAGTTTGGAGATGATGATGATGATGTCCTTGGATGTGATTATGTTGCTACTTGTGTAGTTTTAATAAATGTATAATTTTACTGACTCGTTCCCTGTTTTCAAAACTGTTGTGATCCATTGGGGAATGGTGAGAAGGAATTTAGTAGGTATTCCTTTTGAGCATCTTGGGGTCGGATGGGATTTCCGCTGGACAATGAGTCTTTAGCTTCCACTATGTCTTACTGTTAAAACTTATGATTCCAATTAATTATGTCGGATTTTTGATTATTGTATTGACCTTGGATTTTGTTACTTCGGTTGTAAACACTTTAAACTTTATGTATTTAAATAAAGTTTGTTTCTTCAATGTCTATTTTATATGTACTACCTCATGGAACCGAGGTGGTAGCTTTCCCGTTTACCAAGGTAGGCCTTGGTAAGGCTCTTCTATAGATGGGGGTGTTACAAGTGTGCGTATAGAAACATGTGAAATAGGACTTATTCGGGAACTTTAGCATTATTTTTGCAAGGGAACCGAGTTACTTCAACTCACCCCAGTGGGTTAGGAAACTCGGTCGAGTAAGCATGACTCGACCGAGTGACCCTTGGAACTCGATAGAGTGCGTGTGGACAGAGTGGCTTTGCTTATTTACTTTTGGTGAGTAGGCTCTTTAGAGAATTGTTTTACTTCTAGTACCTTATGTTTGCGATTAAATGTGGTCTTTCATTATATAATGACCGAAAGAGATTAATATCTAACGAGAATGGTATTATATGACGATTGACATATTTTATGTAAGGAGGGCTTGTGGTTGAGTATGATTGTGAAAATTATTAATGTGAAAAGAGTATGCGTACAATAAGTTTATTGTTGCAACGAGAGGCAGGAAATCGATTGCGAAGCGAACTTTATGTGTGGAAGGTTATAGATGTGAGGTGCGTGTTTCATTGAAGTTAAAGCAAATTATCTTATCTGATGTGAATTGGGACCATGTAAGTGGGTGTATGATGTTGTGACGGAGAGGAAGTTATGATAAATGATAATAGTATAGGCGTAGATTTTGAATGATGTGTAAATGATTAAGTTGGGAACGATTAAATGATGATGTAAATCGTGTGGATATGGGATGTTGAGTACAGTGATAGTTGAATGTGCGCGTTGAGAATTTGGAGCATGACAAAATTTAATGATATGAAAACGTTATTGTTGGATGATGATGTGTGTTAGAGGATCTTAAGGCTAGTAGTGATGTATTGTGATCAAGAAATTATTGTTGGTAACCTAGATGTATTGATGCGTATAAAGGATGAAAATTGAAAAGTTGAGATGTGAATTTGTGCATAGTCATTATGTTGGGGAATGTGACCATTAGGAGGTGATTTTAGTTTATGCAAGGTCTTGAATTGAGTGAGTTGACAGTGCGAAGTAAATTTAAGGATGATGAATGATATGTATTTAAAGTTGAATATTTATTAATTGTTTGAGCTGGTGAAAAGTGAATGAGGTTTGGATACCGTGTTGAATATGACTATCGTTTGGACGTTATCGTTGGCGATTTTGGTGATTTGGATCATGGAATAATAAGGAATTAATTGAGATATCTAGGAGCTAGATTGAAGATATGTATTGATTTATTAATAATTGTAAGTACACTTAAGGCGAATATTAACATTGAAAGTGAATTGGATAAGGTATAAAAGGGATCACTAAGGCAAGGAATATAAGGAATTATTGGAACAAAAATATAAGCGAAGAGTTATGTAAAATTTATGAGGTGATGTGAAAGAACAATTAGTTTTATAATGGTGGTGTTACAATAAGCAGTTAGTGTGGGTATTTAGTGGGAAGTCGTCGTATATTCATGGAAAATCTAAATTTTAATGAATATGTTTGAACCTCGCATAAATGTGGTGAATTTGCAAATTTGTCTCTCTTTTAAGGGATGAAATCCGGTCATATGGTGATGATTTGAGATTTGAGTGGGCTGTTGGAGTTCAATTCATTGTAGGAAGTGTGATGAAAGTTTAGTCTTAGTATATTTAAATGTATTTGCTGCGTCGACGGGCAGTAATTTAAAAAGGGGAAGTATAGCGTCTGGAATGATAAGTTACATGTATCTTTGATTAAAATCGAGGTTTAAAATGATGTAGGCGCATTAGGATATAATGAATTGTTGATTAGTCTTGACATTTCTAAGCTAATTGAAGGATTTAAGATTAGTTCAAGTCAAGTAAACATGGTGACTCAGGAAGGAATCAGTCAGAGTCAAAATGTGGAGCAATGGACACTTCCGGGGGCTGTTCAAAACGTTCAAGGATTGTTCAAGCAATTGTTTGGCGACCAAGGAAGATTGTGACTACTTGATTTCCAGGGACAAGGAAGAGGTGTTGAGGCTTATTTTTCCTAAAAAGAGTTATGTCTTAGGTTTCCTAGTTTAATTAAGGCTGCATAATAATTACTTTGAGTACATGTAGGATTATTATTAGGAAACTCTCCTAAAATAGTTGGACTAGTTTTATGGAAAGTATGATAAGTGTCTGAGCTTCATTATTTATTAGGAGTCTTTGTGATCTGTCCTAACCTATTTAAGGAAGGATATGTGTCGATTCTAGTAGTATAAATAGGGATTTATATGCATTGTAACATGTATCTTTTATCAAATACAGAATTATTCTTATTTTTTGCGAATAAACCTTTCTTAAAACTCGCGAGTTTATTAAGTGATTCTTCCTTGCGAGGTTGAATTTGTGCTAGCTTTATTCCTTGCGAGGTTGAGACTTACACATTGAGTTATTCGAGTTATGTTGAGAGATTGCTTGTCTAATTCAAGTCTTAGTTGAGGGATCTCGCGAGATTATATTGGCTAACTCATATCTTTTATTTACGTTTATTTCACATATAAAACACAAAAAATATAACTTTAACTTCTGCTACAAAATTACTCAAGAACCTCTAAAACTTGACAAAGTTTGTACATTAATTTGGTTACCAGAGCTAGTTCTTAATTTGTTGCATAAATATTTAAACTTAAGATAGAAAGGATGTCAAGGGAGGTCGAAAATAGCAAAGGAGTTGAAGTCAATAGTTTCCAAGATCAGCTTGATGATATGAAGAAGACAATGGCTCAAATGGATTATATGAGGAATCAATTGTTGAACATGATGACCAAAGGATTAAAGGGTCGTGGTAGGATGCGTAGTTCGAGTGGGAGCAGTTCTGGTGGTTCTGACTAGGAGAAGGAAAGCGTGAATGTAAAGAACAACAAGAAAGATAAGAAATCGATAATCTCATATTTCCGAGTGGGACACGGCGCTACGACCTCGCCCAGAAGCCAAAACCTAGGCCTTCCGAGTGGGAAACGGTGCTACGGCCTCGGTTTTTCGAGATAGTGCATAACAAATTGATAATCTCAATTTACAACTTTAATTTACGTTAAACAAATAAATGTCCAAGATACAAATTATGGTTGACGAAATACAAAATAAATACAACTCATATATAAACTACTATGCTATTCATCGATCTTGTCCAATAACGATGTCATAGTCCCGATTTCAACATCATCTCATCAATAAATGCTAACCAACTACTTACCATTCGTTGGAAAAACTCAAATGGACCACGATAGGGTTATAAAACAATTCCAAAACACGGTCAGTCAACATATACATAATCAATCAAAATCAAAACTGTAATACAATCATCACTCATATCTGGTTCCATCAAGTAGCGCACTCCGGTGCCACCTTCTTTGTGGTCCTAGGAGCCATCTCGTGCATGGTCTCAGGAGTCGTCTCGTACGTGGTCCGAGATCCGCCGCCGATGTGGTCGCAGGAGCCATCACGATTGTGGTCCCAGGAGCCACATTTATCTTGGACCCAGAGGATGTATGCACCGTTACCACCATCGATGCAATCGCCAGAGCAGCTTAAGTTTGTCGCACCGCAGTTTGGGAATGGTTATACTACTTATGCAAGATTCGATGATGCAGCTGGGATTGGTACCAACTTCCATCAGCCTAGTTGGTGGAGGGGTTCAGAAGACGATTCCGGAGTCTTCGAGAACTACGGGATATAGTCTTCCTCTTGGGGTACTGCCATTCCCCATGACCGTGGGTGTCTTGTAGAAGCTTGGGGTCGAGGTTAAGATGAGCAGGAGAGCGTCCAGAGAGGAGCGGGAGCACCTTCATGGTGATCGTGGCCGAGATATGGAGGTAATAGTAATAAAGTCGGAGCATCGGAAGCTAGAGCTGGAGGTAATTAGTGGAAGAAGACGAGTACTGTTATGATGAGGACCGGGTCTGCGACAACGCATTAGTAATTTGATTTGAAATTTTATTATTGGTCTTGTGCTTTAAATAATTGGTATTGTGTTGTAATAATTAGGATAATTATGTTAGTTTGGATTTGTTTTGGAAAGATTGTGGTTATATATGAACACTAACAGATGTATATTTTGAATTTGCAGGATGGTTATTTTCGAAAGTAATTGGCCTCGCGTGACATGATTTGAAAATTCTATGTATTGTTTCGAGTAAGGGAAGCTCCTTCTTAGTTTTACTCGGTCGAGTGTCCTATTACTTGACGAAGTAGGCTGAACTCGGCCGGGTTGGACTTGAACTCAACCGAGTGGAAGAATTCGACAGAGTACAAATAGGTACTCAACCGAGTCTGTGTCTTTGAGTACCTTTGATTATTTCGTTTTGCCGTACATTCTTGATAATCATAAACTGCCGTATTTAAAACCGTAATATGGAATTATGTTAATTATGTGCCAAGTTGGTACATTATGAGGATTTCTCTATTCAAATTTGTGTTTTATGTTGGTAAATTCAAAAATGATATGTAAAAATAATTATGTTATAATTGTTAATATTTATATTGGAGTATTCTTGTTGAATGCGGGTGCGATCTTTGAGGGCGAAGTTCTGTTTTAAGCAGAGCAGGAATTTTGGAAAATGTATGTTTAATTGCTTGTTTGAATTACTTTTGGAATACAGAGATGAAATGTGAAAGGCGTATTTAATTATTTTGAAGATCTTATTGGTTTTGAAAGGTGTACTTAATTGTTATTGATAATTTTTGTCAGTAATTACATTATTTAATTAGCTAATATTATATTATTGGTATTGTGTTGGAATTTATATTAGTGGTATTGTGTTGGATTTAAATACATGATATGAAATCAATCTTAGACATTTGTATGAGTATATTGATATGGCGATGATCGTGACGATTGATGGATGAGGCGACCACAACCCCACAAATTCGATATTTTCGGCGAATAGTGAGTAGTGTTTAGAAAGTATTGATGATATGATGATGATTCGGGACTATGACGTTGGGATTGGACACGATCGTAGACTTGTATATTTGTTTGTAGACGAGTTTTATTTATTTTATATTTGACCGACCTTAATTTGTATCTAGGACATTTATTCATTTAATGTAAATTTAAGTTGTGTTTTGAGATTATCGATTTGTTATGCAGTACCTGAGGAAACTGAGGTTGTAGCACTCTGTCCAACTCGGAAGGCCTAGCTTAAGGCTTCCGGGCGAGGCACGGTGTTACAGAGATAGTCTTTGATGAAGGGCCAAGCCCGGATGTAGTTGTGGATCACCCAGACACAGGCCATAGTCTTGTCCTATGAAGAGTAATGCAGTCCCAACAAGTACCCCTAGTAGAGGACCAAAGGTCACTCATTTTAATTTCAGAAGTAGATGTACTATTCATGAGAGGGTGTGCAACTTAATCATTGATGGGAAAAGTTGTGCTAAGGTGGAATCTGTTATTATGGTCAACAAGCTTAACCTAAGTACTCATGAACATCCTAACCTCTACAAGCTAAGATGGTTAAGCAAGGGAGCTAAGGTCAAGGTGTAACACCCTGCCATACCCGAAGCCTTTTCGCTTCCCCGGGTTCATTTTAATTAATCACTCTTATGTTCATTGGTTCATTGGTTCATTGGTTCATTGGTTCATTGGTTTTAGGTTCCAAAATCGTCGCTCTGATACCACTTTGTAACACCTCCATCTACCAAAGAGCCTTACCAAGGCCACCTTAGTAAATAGAGATGTTACTATCTTGGTTGCCCGAGGTAGATAATATCAAATAGACAATAATGCAACGACATTTATTAAAAGTAATATTTAAAGTGATTACATCGTCTTAAACCAATATAAAACAAATTCTCAAATCCAATATCCAATATAAAACAAAGTACTTCCTAAATTCCTCCCCTCCTTAAAAGAGAACTCTGCCCTCGAAGTTCGTACCAGCATGCTTAAGGTACGAGTATAAAAATATAATCATTATAATACAAATACCTCTCCGTAAAATTACTCTATTACTATGACCGACGAAAAATAAGATAAGAATTTCAATTAAAGCGTATACAGTACCAACACGGTCGAGTTCAGGACTCACTCGACAGAGTCTGAGTCACTCAGTCGAGTTTGAACTCACTCGACAGAGTTCAACCACCTTTGTTCAGTCAGCTAACTACTCAACCGAGTACCACTGAGTAGGAACTTTTTCTTTCTCGACTCAACTTTCCAAACAAAATACTAAAACAGAATTTATCCTCTCCGGCCTCCACTGTAAGACAAGTACCTGCAACAAATTACCAATACACATACCATACCATCAAATCCAACATAATCTAACAACGAAGGCGTCCTAAATTATTAAAAATTCAAAATAGGCTAAACAAATACTATTATCCAACACAACAATCCAAATAAAATTGTTCAATAACAACAAACCAAACACAAGTTCACCAATATCAATATCCCCCTAACCATCAAACCGATCAACGAAATCCTGATCATAATCACACTCATAGTCCTCCATGGCATCACCTCCTTGATCAAATGACCGAGAAGCATCGTAGTGGTAGTCATCACTACGCCATGCTCACCAAGAAGACGGTCCTGCTTCATCTTGTGTCTTCTCCTGCTCCACATGACCCTGGCCTTAAGCACCAACCAAGAAACCCCGACCATGAGGAATGGCCGAACTCCAAGAAGACGGTTCAACCACTGACCAAAATGAAATTCATCTTTAAAAATTATTCTTGACCTCACATAATTTCTTTCGGGCCCAAGAACTAGAAATATGAGGTTCATATCTCATCCAGCTTCTACCGTTCAAATAAATATTGTCTACCCATTTAATCCAAAGGTGGTCCTTTCTCACCAAAACCACCAAGGCAACTTATAACAGCTAAGTTCCACACTCTATTATAAATAACACCCAGACCTCCTGACTTTCTTCCTTTACATGAACATGTTAGGCCACCAAAGGAGCTTTAGAATAGTTGTCATCCCCTTCTCATAGGAAATTATTTCACAAGGCCTGAATCATATCCATCACCCCCATAGGCAATACAAAATATGAGACCAATAATTATGAAAAGTGGCTAAGACAGATTTAAATAATACGAGCCTTTCTGCATTAGAGCTTTCTCTTTTGCTCCACCCTCTTATGGGACAAATCATTTACCAACCAAGACATTACATTCAATTCTAGTCAATCTCTTGTGAGAAATATTAACTCCTAGGTATATAAAGGTAAAGTACCTTTTTTAAAAAATCCAGGTTATCTGCAGAATAGTAGCCATCTCCTAATCTTTAACACTATTCATATAAATGACATATATCTCATTACTAATATAAGGTTCAGATGCTTTAGAGAAAATACAAAATACCGCCATCAGAATCACAATAGACTTCCCATTACCTTTACAAAATAATCAAAAGATCATCAGCAAACAAAAGGTGAGTAAGCTTTAACGGTTTGCAAAGGGAGCGAAAGGTAAAACCGGTCATTTTAGTGACCTTTTCCATCAACCTACTTAGATACTTAATACAAATAGTGAAGATAATAAGTGAGAATGAATCCCCTTGTCCTAGACCTCTTTCACCTTAAAATAACCATGAATATTACCATTCAGAGCAGTAAAAACAGAAGTAGTAGTTATGTATTTCATAAGTCCAATCAACTAAGGAGGGCCATTCAGATAATGTCTACTTTCGAAAATTCTATTTAACGTTGTATTCGGGTTGACAAGTCCTTCTGTTTCAAATTCAAAATTTCAATTCAAATAAAAATGTTTGTTTTATGATTATGTAGAGTGTTGGTCATAAAATGATGTAGTCAAAGTATTGTAAGAAATGATTCTACAAGAGCTTTAAAGTCTATGAACTTAGGCCTATTGAAAACTGGAGGCTCTAAAGCCGTCGGCTTCAGAGACCGATACCAAAGAAATGGAGGATCTCCACGAGTCTTGTGACTCAACCCTGGTGAAGCAGGAGCTAGGGGACCAACAAACTTTGAGAACCATAATCAGACAGCAAGCCATGTTCAGATCAATCATGCCCAGACTAACCATGTCCAAACAACAGAACTTTCAGCAAAACCCAAAGATAACCATGCCCAAGCAACCCATATCCCAGCAACAACACCCTCAGAAGATCATGATCAAGCAGCAACAGCAACAACACAAGCACTGCCAGCCATGACAACAAGGTCCAAAGCCATCCAAAACCAGAAGAGTCCCACAGACATCAGTACCAGTTCTAGGCCAGACATCCTATAGCAATTGTCCAAGCAAGGGCTCCAACTTCTTGCACTGAAACTATTCAGAAAAGACACTAAACAATGACAATTTGAGCTAAGATTAAGACACTTGCAAATACTCTGTTTTCTGTTTGAATGGATTGTTAAAGAACAAGGATAGGACCTTAACCAAAGCACAAAGCCAATGGTTGAGGGTTGAACCTTGATCCCTGCACACAGCTAAGGACCCAAGCTCACTTCCAAGCACACAGCAAAGGAAGTTGTCTCAAGCACACAGCCAAGAGATGCAACAGAAACAAGGTTTCAGTTTATATTTTACTTCAAATCTGTCTTTCATTCATAAGGAAAAGGCCTTATATAGGCAAGGACATTACATCCTATTCGTTCATTACATCCTAGGGCCACAATGGGTTTGCAAAAGAAACAGAAATAACAGCTACATTGTTCAGCATAAAGCAATAAAGTAGAAAAGTAGTTCTAATAGGACAATCTGCCTTAATTGGTTTGTTGGGGTTGAAACTGGTGGAGGGGGGGACTTCTGAGCTTGATTCTTGAGCTCAACTGAAGTGGGATGGATGCCAAAGGTCCTTCTAAAAGGCCCTCGAGTTTGTTTGATCATAAAAGGAAAGTTTGATAGTGACATGTTAACTACTGCAAAAAGGCGGAAATCTGGACAGTCTGAAGTTGTCCCTAAGCTAACTCTTTGTGTGTTTGTTTCTGGGGAGGGAAGTCCTGGGGAAAGTTGTAGAGGACCTTCCCAAGACATAGGTTTGAGGGTTGGTTAGGATTGTTTGATTGTGTGGGGCCCCATGGACCTTGTTTAGAAAGACTGTAATAGGCTATTTTTGGATGGGGGCTGTTTTTGTTGTGTTGGGTTTGTTGGGCTGTTGGCTGAGCTTTGTTGTGGCCTAGTCTTGGGAAGTGGATGGCTAGGCTTTGTTCTGGTTGTGGTGGTGTTGTCTTAGCAGGCTTGAAGTGGTTGTGGCTTGGACTGAATAGAACATTGTCATAGCTGGTCATGGTGGTGTCTGAATGTAGGTTGTTGTTTTGATGTTGAGTCTTGTCTTGAGTTTGTGTCTTGTCTTGAGCTCGTGTCATGGCTCGTGTCTTGGCTTGGTCACATACTCCCGTGGCAACCTCCTTTTCTTGAAAAGGATTTGCCCTCAAATCTTCCTCACCTTCATCATCTGATTCACCATGGTAAGGACTCAGGTCTCCAACATTGAAAGTACCATGTACACCATAACTTCCTGGTAGATCCACCTTGTAAGCATTGGTGCCTATCTTCTCCAATATCTCAAATGGTCCATCAGCTCTTGGCAGGAGCTTGTTTCTTCTCTTGTCTGGAAATCTCTCTTTTCTTAAATGCAACCATACAAGATCCCCTGCCTTGAATTCCCTTGCTTTCTTAGGCCCCTTGGACCTAGCTTTGTACAACTCATTTGACCTTTCAATCTGCTTCTTGACTTGCTCATGAATCTGTATCATTTGCTCAACTCTTTTCTTTGCATCATAGCTTGCCTTGTTTCCTTTGACTGGTGCTAGGTCTGTAGGCATGAGAGGATTAGTGCCATAAACGGTTTCAAAAGGACTTTTACCTGTGCTGCTGGAGGGAGCTCTGTTGAAGGCAAATTCAGCTTGTGCTAGCTTGAGGTCCCAATCTTTTAATGACTTAGAAACAATGCTCCTTAAGATCTTCCCTAGTGTTCTGTTAGTGACTTCTGTCTGCCCATCAGTTTGGGGATGGTGAGAAGTACTAAACAATAACCTGGTTTTCAACAGCTTCCACAAGGTTCTCCAGAAATGGCTCATGAACTTTGTGTCTCTATCTGAGACAATGCTTCTAGGGACCCCATGTAACTTGACAACCTCCCTAAAGTATAGTTCAGCTACTCCCAATGCATCCTCAGTCTTCTTACAAGCAATGAAATGTGCCATCTTGCTGAATCTATCTACAACCACCATGATTGAATCCTTTCCCCTTTGAGTTCTAGGTAAGGCTACAATAAAGTCCATACTGAGGTCTTCCCCTGGCTTGTTGGGTACTGGAAGTGGTGTGTAAGGGCCTGCTTGAAAGTGTGCCTTGGCTAGTTGACAAGATCTGCATCTCTTGAGGGCATCTTGCACATCACTGAGCATCTTAGGCCAATAGAACTGATCTTGTAAGAGGTCATAGGTCTTCTGTACCCCAAAGTGACCAGCAAGGCCATTGGAGTGAACCTCTTTGACCAGTAGTCCCCTATAAGGTCCCTTAGGCACACACAGTTTGTTTCCATAGAATAAGTATCCTTCTTGAGCTGTGTACTTGCTCCCTTTCTTGACTTGCCCTTCTTGGTGTACCTCCAATTCATGCTTGAAGTCTGGGTCCTCTTGATAGAGCTCTTTCATAAATTCAAACCCCAACACCCTTTGCTCCATGAAGGTCAACATTACAGACCTTCTAGACAATGCATCAGCTACAACATTGTTCTTAACCTCTATATACTTGCTGGAGAATGAGAAGGATTGCAAGAACTCTACCCATTTGGCATGCCTGGGGTTGAGTTTGTGCTGCCCATTGATGTATTTGAGAGCCTCATGATCAGAATGAAGCACAAAAGGATTAGGCTTCAAGTAGTGTCCCCAATGATTCAATGCCCTCACAATGGCATAGAATTCCTTGTCATATGTGGAATAGTTAAGCTTGGCCCCATTTAGCTTCTCACTAAAGTATGCCATAGGTTTCTTTTCTTGAGTAAGCACAGCTCCTATGCCAAGACCACTGGCATCACACTCTACCTCAAAGAGTTTGTTAAAGTCTGGTAGAACCAATATTGGAGACTTGCACAATAGATCTTTGATCAGATTGAAGGACCTTTCAGCCTTCTCATTCCACTTGAACTCTCCCTTCTTCATGCACTCAGTAATAGGGGCCATGATTGAACTAAACCCTTGTATGAACCTCCTATAGAAAGATGCCAACCCCTGGAAACTTCTTACATCAGTAACAGTTTGGGGAATGGGCCATTCCTTGATTGCTTGCACTTTCTCAGGATCAACTGCTAACCCTTTCTTAGAGATGATGAACCCAAGGAAGTAAACCTCAGGCTGCATGAAGGTGCACTTCTCTAGCTTGCCATACAACTTGTTTTCTCTTAGGACCTCAAACAACAACTTCAGATGTGGCAAATGTTCTCCCTTAGTTGAACTGTAAATAAGAATATCATCAAAGTAAACCACTACACACTTGCCTAAGTAAGGCCTTAGGACCTCTGTCATCAACCTCATGAAGGTGCTAGGGGCATTAGACAACCCAAAAGGCATCACCAGCCATTCAGAGAGCCCATGTTTAGTCTTGAAAGCTGTCTTCCATTCATCCCCTGCTCTTATCCTCACTTGGTGGTAGCCCTGCCTCAGATCAATCTTAGTGAACACTTGAGCCCCCCTTAACTCATCCAGAATATCATTAAGTCTAGGTATGGGAAACCTATACTTGATGGTAATGTTGTTGATGGCCCTACTATCAATACACATACGCCAAGTCCCATCCTTCTTTGGCACAAGCAAGGCTGGTACAGCACAAGGACTGAGGGACTCTCTGACATAGCCCTTGTTGAGTAGTTCACTTACTTGAAGTTGGAGCTCTTGTGTAGCCTTAGGGTCACTCCTGTAGGCTGGCTTGTTGGGTAAGATAGCTCCAGGCACTAGGTCAATGTGGTGTTCTATCCCTCTCAGTGGTGGCAGTCCACTAGGAAGCTCAGTAGGGAAGACATCACCATAACTTTCTAGGATAGATTTGACATCTTCAGGGATATCAATGATACTCATCCCAGTCTCCTTGACTAGCAATATGTATACAGGTTGTAGCTCACTTAGCTCTTGTGCTATTTCTGATTCACTTATCAACATGACTTCTTTGGAAGCCTCACTAATGGGGTTTGGGTTGATCTTTAAAGCAGGTGGTAAAGGTGCTAGGGTGATCTTCTTCTTCCCATACTTGAAGGTGTAAGTGTTGTCTCTCCCATGGTGTATGGCATCCCTATCAAACTCCCAGGGCCTCCCTAATAGAAGGTGACAAGCATCCATAGGCAGTACATCACACAAGGCCTCATCAGCATATCCTTTCCCAATAGAAAATGGAACAACACATTGTTGATCTACTCTAACTTCAGCCCCCTTGTTCAGCCACCTAAGCTTGTAAGGTTGAGGGTGGTCTTTGGTGGGCCATGTTAGTTTATCCACCATTGTCTTAGAGGCTACATTGGTGCAACTCCCTCCATCCACAATCAGATTACACACCCTCCCTTTTATGGTGCACCTAGTTCTAAAGGTCTGGTGTCTTTGATCTTCTTCTAAGGGTTGGGGTTGTGTGTGCATCACCCTCCAAGTCACCAGACTTAACCCAGCATCAGGTTCTATCAACTCCTCACTAGCCTCTATCTCAGGCTCTTCCATCTCCTCATCACAGACCAACACTTCATCATCTCCCCAATGGATTACTTCTAGGGTACTCAGAGCCCTTTTAGATGGACATTCTCTAGCAAAATGTCCATACCCTTGACATTGAAAGAACTTTTTGAGAGGGGTAGTCTTCCTTTGGCCTGCCTCAACAGCCTTG
>JAIUZE010006313.1:0-15546 GCA_022085475.1 Heliosperma pusillum | reverse complement strand
ACACGATGCTACATTTCGTATATGTAGACTAATTCCTCCTGGTTAGAACGGACGATATAAATATCCGGTCCTAGTCTAAATTTGGCCAGAATCCCGAAATCACATTTTCCGGTTTGACATTCGATAAACGTTTCGCATCCAAGACTCGGTCAATCAAAGACGCCGAGTACCCCAAATTCGGTAGATCAATTCACGAAAGAGGCGAAAAGAGATCTATAGTCAAAAGTCAAGCTAGTACGCTACATGCAATAACACCACCTCGCAAGTATACAACATTTGACGGCCGGGTCGATCAACGCATAGCGTTCAACTCCCAACAACGTCGTCGTATGCCCACTAACACATGCATTTAAGCAGTAGAATACCTCTCCGTTCCGACATTCCAGCCTTACGAACGGGAAGGTAGCCAAGGGAATGAGAGTACAAAGCACAAGACCAAACCGTGCTCAAACCGTATCATTTGTAAAAACCGACTCAAAGGGGGACATAGCAAAAACCGTCACAAAACATGTGATACAAGCGAATGAAATATCATATATCCAAAACTTGAATATTATAAGACACTACGTAAAATTATACGATAAACGAATCATGCGAACTATTATAAATTACGAGTTTTAGAGATTTCAAGAAGAAAACACAGCCGTGTTCCAGACCGGTGTGGAGGGAGGCGGCCGGTACCCCGGCTCGGAGCAACACTACACACAAAACACAAGTTTGGAAACTAACTAAAACAAGGGTCCACTTCAAACGGTCATAACTAGAGTTATAGATATGGGAACGCAGAAATTCCAAATCGAGGTGATAGCTTATCCTCTTAAGATTCCAACGAATGGTTACAAGCCCAAAACAAGCAAGTAACGAAGGAGATATGATCATTCTACGAAAACGGGTTGGTGTAGTGAAACTGCACAAGTCCACCCGAGAACAACCAACACCATTTCTATCATTTCCAATTTTCATAATTCATTTCTATCAACTATCAACAATCAATACGAATTTTATCAACTATCATCATCCATAACATAATTCCTAAACTTACTAATCGTAATCTAATACGAATTCTAGCATATAAAGCATGTAAAACACGTAAATGATATCGAGTAACCCTTCACCGTTACCTTTACGCGTCTTTAATCAATTACTAAGCCTTCCTAGTAGTCTCCACCTACAATTAGGCAATATAAGATGAATATACTTCACCTTGAGAAAGACGGATAATTTAAAAAGCGAGAAAGACGGTAATTTTATTACCAATACGGATAGAGGAAGCTAAGAGGGGAAGAATAAGACGAACTTACGTGAATTCTAGCAAGGAATGAAGGCGTAGTGACGATTTGAAGACGGATCAAAAATGGAGGCAAGGTTTTGGTGTTTATGGAAGAAGAAATGTTTTTGGTGTTTGTGTTAATGAAATAGGTTAAGTGTAGTGTGATATTTATAAAGAAAAAGTCAACAAAAGTCAAAGACGGCTCAAAACTCCAGAAAAGTCAAAGACGACTTAAAAGTCAAGAAAAGTCAAAGACGACTTAAAAGTCAAGAAAAGTCAAAGACGACTTAAAAGTCAAGAAAAGTCAAACTCGCCTTAAGACGGGATTCTCGTGGAATCTCGCGGAAATTCCAAATACGAACTGGGAAATTCTAAATTCGACTCGGAACAATAAATTCTAAATTAAAACTTAAAATTACTGAAAAGATTTCGTAAAATATTTCTACTAGAAAAATAGGGTACATTTCCGGGTGTTACATTTATTCTACTTCTCCAAAATCTTCCATGATCTAAAGTGATCAATTTGTCTTCACATATAAGACTGATGAAAACCACATTACTCCCACTAAACTTCATGTATAAACATAATTCCTCGAGATATTGAGAAATATTTTATGACATGATTGACACACTAATTCCAACTCTTTAGTGCTTACTTAAGACTTTCTCTTAAATTTTCACATTGTCTTAGGATTGATTGGATCTATCAACCTCTTCTAGAATCGCTGTGACAACCCTCGCGAATGCGGAAATAAAACATAACAAGCATGTGATTTGATTAGCGGAAAATACGGTGTTTTTAAAACTTTTTACATGCAAGATAGAAATACGAGGAGTGTCAAATAAATACAAACCAAAGTAGAATATACTACAAAGAGACGAAGTCTCTCAAAATGTTATCAATGTCAAAGAGATTAGCAAACTAGCTAAATAACGTCTAGAGGTGAATCTTCCAAGCCAACGCCCGCTAGCTCACACCCGAACCCAAAATACCAAGCAAAAAGCCATCCAAGCAAGCAACCTGTTCATCCATGAAAAACATGAACGCCACAATCAGCGGGGAGTCACTCCGGGTTCTCCCAGCCATATCACATTAAACGTACATAAACGGAAATACAAAAGTAGAAGCATGCATATATAGATATACATGTGAAGTACGCGAAGAATAAATAGGCAATTCAATATATAAGAATATTGATGCATGAAGTACAAATCTGTAACCATCATATGATAGAAAGACTCGGGGAAGACACTCTTAGGAAACCATACACTAACACTAGGGCTTGCATCTCACAGTTAGCGGCATAAGTTTGATAAGATTGAGACTCGACAAACAAACCATACCAAGTCATCCAAAGATCATGAATAATCAATCACATAATCATCCAACCAAACGTACAATACATTGACGACATCTCTCACGGTAAATGACACGCACTAGCACCGTGTACATGGCAAGTATGATTAAAAGGCATCCACGGGATAAAACATTTCCCTGAACGCATACACGATGCTACATTTCGTATATGTAGACTAATTTCCTCCCGGTAGGACGACGATAATAATACGGTCCTAGTCTAAACCTGGCCAGACTCTCGGAATAACGTTTTCCGATTCGACATGCGATAAACATTTCGCATCCAAGACTCGGTCAATCATAGACGCCGAGTACCCCAAATTCGGTCGACATTCACGAAAGAGGCGGAAAAGAGCATAAGCCTCAAAACAAGTGGTACGCTACATGCAAATGACACCACCTCGCAAGTATACAACATTTGACGTGGAGCAGTAAGGATACACTCCTCGTTCCGACATTCCAGCCTTACGAACGTGGAGGTAGCCAAGGGAATGAGAGTACAAATCACATAGAAAATTAGTGCTTAAACCGTAACATTTGTAAAACCGACTCAAGTGGGACATATCAAAAACAGTCACAAAACATGCGATACAAGCGAAGGGATTATCATATATTCGAAACATTAATATTTAAAGTCAACTTATAAAGTCAAACTCGAAAGTCAACAAAAGTCAAGGTCAAACCTGAGACCCGAGACACAAACCCGTCAATTGGAGTGGCCTACAAACAAATCATCAATGCAAGAATACTAAGTCCAAAGGGTCAAGGAAAGTCAAGGCGGAAACGAGAATTCAAAAGTTCAATTTTGGGAAAACTGGCAGCAAGAAACACTACCAGCCCCAGGCAACGCTGCCAGCGTCAGTGGACGCTGCCAGCGTCCTGGTCTCAGGCACGCGATCCTTCAATCCGTCCTGTTAACAACATACAAAAATCCTCATTTATCATCACAAACCATAAATTCTCATATCAATTAACAACTAACAACAACCATCATCAACAACACAATTCCTATGATTACTAATCCTATTCTAAATACGATTACTAACATAGAAAACACATAAAACACGTAAATGATATCGAGTAACCCTTCACCGTTACCTTTTCGCGTCTTCAATCTGCGTCAATGTCCTCTTCTATCAAGAAGTAGTCTTTGTCGGGGTCTTGGAGGTCACCACCTACAATTAGATAATAAAAGATGAATATAATTCACCTTTGAGAAAGACGAATAAATTGAAAAGCGAGAAAGACGGTAATTTTATTACCAATACGGATAGAGGACGATGAGAGGGAAAGAATGAGACGAACCTAGGTGAATTTGAGCGAGAATTGAATGACTAGCGACGATTCTAAGATGGATCAAATATGGAGGCTAGATTTTGGGTATTACTTGGTGAGGAAGAAGAAGTTTGAGTTGTGAGGGAGTTAGGTTATGAGGGAGTATATGAAGGAGTAAGTGGAAAACATAAGAAAAAGCCCAAAAATGTCTTAAGACGTAACTTACTCAAAATCTCGCGTAAAGTCCAAATACGAACTCGGAAATTCTAAATTAGACACGGAAAAATTAAATTCTAAACTAAAACTAAATTTCGCTGAAAAGTATCTGAAAATATTTTTACTATAAAAATAGGGTACATTTGCGGGTGTTACAATCACCCCATTTTTTAAAAAGTTTTGCCCTCGAAACTTGAGCGAAAGAAAGATACCTTAATCGAATAGGCTTGGATATTTACTACGCATAGAAGCTTCCGTTTCCCAAGTCTCTTCTTCGACATTGGCACATCTCCACAAGATTTTCACTAAAGGAACCACTTTACTTCTCAACTTCTTATCCTTTCGATCTAGGATGCGAATCGGCTTCTCTTCAAAGGACAAATTCGGTTCAAGCTCGGCCATTTTCATTTGAAAGACATGGCTTGGATCACTAACGTACTTTCTTAGTTGAGAAACATGGAACACATCATGAACCTTAGCCAAATTCGGGGGTAAGTCCAACTTGTAAGCAACGACACCAATCCTTTTCACAATATCAAAGGGTCCAATGTATTTCGGGCTCAATTTACCCTTTACACCAAACTGTTTAATACCCTTCATTGGAGATACTTTCAAGAACACTTTATCCCCAACTTCAAATTCTAACGGTCTATCACGAATGACCTTCACATGATCAATAGTTTCAACAAGGACATCGAGGCCTAAGTCACGAACATCACTCAATTGATTCCAACATATAGGACTTCGACATTTTCTTCCATAAAGAGCTTCATAAGGAGCCATCTTGATCGAGGCATGATAACTATTGTTGTAAGAAAACTCCACTAACGGTAGACTCTTTTCCCAACTAGATTGGAAGTCAAGTGCACAAGCCCTAGGCAAGTCTTCTAAAGTCTGAATAGTCCTCTCGGTCTGACCATCGGTAGCGGCATGAAATGCGGTACTCATCAACAATTTACTACCCATGGCTTCTTGTAAAGCCTTCCAAAATCTCGAATAAAACCTCGGATCTCGGTCGGATATGATCTCCTTGGGAACACCATGGTATCTAACAATCTCATCAACATAGGCTTTCACTAGTCGATCTAAACTCCATGTCTCTTTGATCGGGATGAATCTAGCACACTTGGTCAAACGATCAACAACAACCCAAACGGCATCTTTACTTCCAACGCTCCTTGGCAAAGCCATGACAAAATCCATAGAAATAGATTCCCTCTTCCATAGTGGAATATCTAAAGGTGGTAGCAATCCACCGGGCCTGTTGTATTCAATCTTCACTTGTTGGCAAGTAAGACATCTTCCAACATAAGACACAACATCACCCTTTAGATTCGGCCACCAAAACTGTAGCTTCAAATCTTTATACATCTTATCACCTCGGGGTGAATAGAGAAGGGGAAAGGTGAGCTTCATCAAGAACTCGCTTTCTCAAATCAAGAGCATTAGGCACAAACAAACGGCCATGGAATCGAAGAACACCTTTATGATCAAAGTTGAAATCTTTAGCTTTTACTACTAGAAGTTTGGCTTGAATAGACTTGTAGGTAAGATCATCAACTTGGCTTTTGCGGATTTTACAGAGGAAAACAGGTTCGGCAGTCATAGCACCAATATAATCAAATCCACGTTCCACGAATTCCAACTTCATCTTTCGAAACTCAAAACAAAGATCATCGGGTAATACCCGCATAGCATTCAAGGAATGAGAAGATTTCCTACTAAGAGCATCGGCAACAACATTAGCCTTCCCTTCATGGTACAACACCTCAAAATCATAATCATTCACCAATTCCAACCATCTTCTTTGTCTCATATTCAACTCTTTTTTAGTAAATATGTACTTCAAACTCTTGTGATCGGTGAATATACGACAATGAACACCAATAAGATAGTGTCTCCACAATTTCAAAGCATGAACAACGGCGGCTAATTCCAAATCATGCGTAGGATAGTTCACTTCATGAACTATCAACTGTCTCGAAGCATAAGCCACCACTTTCCTACCTTGCATAAGTACACAACACAATCCCATCTTGGAAGCATCACAATAGACATCAAAGTCTACACCATCATATGATAGAAAGACTCGGAGAAGACACTCTTAGGCAACCTTACACTCACACTAGGGCTTGCATCTCACCGTTAGCGGCATAAGTCTGATAAGATTGAGACTCGACAAACAAACCATACCAAGTCATCCAAATATCATGAATAATCAATCATATAATCATCCAACCAAACGTACAATACGTTGACAACATCTCTCACGGTAAATGACACGCACTAGCACCGTGTACATGGCAAGTATGATTAAAAGGCATCCACGGGATAAAACATTTCCCTGAACGCATACACGATGCTACATTTTGTATATGTAGACTAATTTTCTCCCGGTAGGACGACGATAATAATACGGTCCTAGTCTAAACCTGGCCAGACTCTCGGAATAACGTTTTCCGATTCGACATGAGATAAACATTTCGCATCCAAGACTCGGTCAATCATAGCCGCCGAGTACCCCAAATTTGGTCGACATTCACGAAAGAGGCGGAAAAGAGCACAAGCCTCATAACAAGCGGTACGCTACATGCAAATGACACCACCTCGCAAGTATACAACATTTGACGGCCGGGTCGATCAACGCAAAGCTTTCGCCTCCCAACAACGTCGTCATATGCCCACTAACACATGCAATTAAGCAGTAAGGGTACACTCCTCGTTCCGACATTCCAGCCTTACGAACGTGGAGGTAGCCAAGGGAATGAGAGTACAAAGCACATAGAAAATTAGTGCTCAAACCGTAACATTTTTAAAAACCGACTCAAGTAGGACATACCAAAAACCGTCACAAAACATGCGATACAAGCGAAGAGATTATCATATATTCGAAACATTAACATTTAAAGTCAACTTATAAAGTCAAACTCGGAAGTCAACAAAAGTCAAAGTCAAACCCGAGACCCGAGACCCAAACCCGTCAATAGGAGTGGCCTAAAAACAAATCATCAATGCAAGAATACTAAGTCCAAAGGGGCAAGGAAAGTCAAGGCGGAAACTAGAATTCAAAAGTTCAATTTTGGGAAAACTGGCAGCAAGAAACGCTGCCAGCGCCAGGCAACGCTGCCAGCTTCCTACGATGCTGCCAGCGTCCTGGTCTGGCAGGCACGAATCACACGAATTTCACAATTTCACTAAGGCATAACACAAATATCATCTATCATCACAAATCATCAATTCTCATATCAATTATCAACTAACAACAACCATCATCAACAACACAATTCCTAAGATTACTAACCTTATTCTAAATACGATTTCTAACATAGAAAATACATTAAAAACACGTAAATGATATCGAGTAATCCTTCACCGTTACCTTTTTCGCGTCTTCAATCCGCGTCAATGTCCTCTTCTATCAAGAAGTAGTCTTTGTCGGGATCTTGGAGGTCACCACCTACAATTAGATAATAAAAGATTAATATAATTCACTTTGAGAAAGACGGATAAATTGAAAAGCGAGAAAGACGGTAATTTTATTACCAATACGGATAGAGGACGATGAGAGGGAAAGAATGAGACGAACCTAGGTGAATTTGTGCGAGAATTGAATGAGTAGCGACGATTCTAAGATTGATCAAATATGGAGGCTAGGTTTTGGGTATTACTTGGTGAGGAAGAAGAAGTTTGAGTTGTGAGGGAGTTAGGTTATGAGGGAGTATATGAAGGAGTAAGTGGAAAACATGAGAAAAAGCCCAAAAACATCTTAAGACGTAACTTACTCAAAATCTCGCTTAAAGTCCAAATACGAACTCGGAAATTCTAAATTAGACACGGAAAAATTAAATTCTAAACTAAAACTAAATTTCGCTGAAAAGTATCCGTAAAATATTTTTACTATAAAAATAGGGTACATTTGCGGGTGTTACAATCGCATTCAAGAAGGCGGTTCTTGAGATCCAATTGCCATCATACTATTATGATATGCTTTAATTGCTAAGTATATTCGAATGGATCTAAGAATTAAGGTTGGTGCAAAACTCTTTGCCTACCAATTTATCTTTGAACATATTTTAATGTTCATCCATGCAAATTTCGATCTTAAAAATCAATTTACATTGAAGAGGTCGTACTTCTTCAAGTAAAATCTACCAGGTCACATACCTGACCATCATGCATGGAGTCCATTACGAATCGCATGACTCTAAGCCATAGCAAGAAGATGATACTAGAAACAGTCTTTTATAAGTCACAGATTAGAATTCATCACTATTAAGGAGTGATAAAATTCCATCTGACCTCTTAGGTTCCGAAGAAACAACTACTGAACAAGCAATGAGGAAACTTTTTCCGGACCATATGCTCAGTTTGTGGCTCTTGAAACATTTTCTCCCACTCTGTCTTATCAAGAAATAATCGTATTTTTTTATTGAAAGACAGTATCACGAGCTACAAACGCTTTGTTCTCGTGGTCAATGTAGGATTATTGAGCACTTGTTTCATTCGGATAACTTATAAATTAGGTACGCTACCTATCCATATCGTATATGAAATAAAATACGACTGTTTTAAATGTGTTTTGATATGGTGGGAAAAAAAATAGCAGACAAAATAATAAAAGCCCAAAGTTAGTCAAGTGGCTAAGTGTGACTTGATAAAGACAAAAACACATCGTATAAGGTTCTGTTTCTCTATGCAACAACACCTTATCTCATAATGTGTGTTAGAGAAGTTAACTCGTGAAACTATTTCACATTATTTTTTGTGAAAATCAAAGTCAATACTTAGATATTTATAGTTACGATTTAGTCGTAAGTCCTTGATCTAATACTCTTAGTGGTTAACTACTTCACATTGAAGCTTTTTGAACTTTTCAAATATTTCTCTTAACACCTCATTAAGTAGAATCAAACACAATATCTACTTAAATCGTCGGTAAATAACGTGAAGTAGTCATGACCATCTCTGGTTGTGTTTGTTATTGGACCACACATATTCTTATGTAATAGGGCCAATAACTCACTAGTTCGATTTCCTTTTCAACAAAAGGGCACGAATCATCTTGCCTTGAATATAAGAATCGCACACACCATAAGATTCAAAATCAAATGTTTTATATGTGCTACACAATCCATAATTAAGATTAGATTAGGGTCACCAATTTTGAGCCTTTTACAATCTATATGACAAGTAATTTTTAGTTTTAGGTCAAGAATATAATTACCTTTGATTGGTATGGCATAACCATTTACCAAGTATAGGTATAAAAAGGAAACAACGCTTGTTCTATTCACAAAAGTGAAACACTTGTGTCTTACACTAAAGTGGATACTATATTCATTATTTAGAGGTCGTGTACATAATAACTTTTATACCTCTAAATCCAAAACTAGATTGATTACATTATAACTTTTATATGTCTCTATAGAAATAAAAACTACAATAGTTCTATTTCCCTTGTAGGTCGCATTGAATACATCGATGAAAACCATAATTGGTATCTAATACCCAAAACTTGCATTTTAGCAAAATAAATGTCGATCATATAGATATAGTGGGTGAAAATAGTACACCCAATTTCTAACTCTTTAGAAAAGTTGGGGCAGATTCTTTTCTTGTGTCCTACACTGTAAGAATAGAATCATCAAAGGTTGGGTTTGACACCTTGCTTGGATTTTGACTTAACTATTCAAAATAGACTTGCCTTTTTCCCTCGCCTTGTGCCAATATCGTGCCAACCTACTCTTGCACCTCGTTTTATTCTTAACAACTAAGAATATAAACATCCATCTTAGAGCTCCCACTCACTTTTATGAATTTCTACCTAGACAAGTAGATTAGAATTATAATGAAGATTACTCTTTATTTCATTCATGGTTTTACCTTCAAAAAGGATAAACCTTTCATAAAGTGACTACGGTATTTGGTTAATCGAGATTTCAAATAAATCGACAAACCTAGTCGTCCCAACTAATTTGGCCTCTTTTGAGGTAAGCCACGATAAGGAGCCTTATGACGACATACCAAAAATTACAAATATTTTCGTTGGAGCAAAAAGATTGATGCACCGTTGTAATAAGATGACGTCACTAAAACAAAATCAAACGTTTTTGACTAAGTGTGACTTATTCGTATACTCTTCATAAGAGACATTTGCGATGGTGAATATGAGGATCAAAAGAAAAAATTCATTTTGTCATTAGCTACGGTGGTTTAAACGGAGATCGCAATAAAAATGCTACTGTATAAAATAATGGAAACTCCTTTCCACGATTGAACGGATTTACAAGTTCGTAGAAGGATAAAATGTTTGTCATTTGCGCGTATAAAATAAATATCAACGGAAAATAAACATTCATTGCTTATACATATTTCACTTGTAAAACCATTTTAACAAGTCACTCATATAATGACCCCTCACGAAATTATATAAGTGATTCCAAGACCCATCTTTAGATAAAAATAGTCATCGTATGCTACCTTTATCTAAAACAATGGTAAGTCAATACTTGACTAATTCTACCCTTAGAACTCTTGGTTGACGGATTTCAACTAAATCCATCTCCTAGTCCCAAAATAACGCTTATCTCGTTGAGTCCAATCCAATTTAAGCTTGTGATCGTATCACCCTACTTACCCGAGGTAAAAAGGGACCCACGAGCGTGGTAGCCCTAATGAACACGGGATTCATAGGTGTTACTAATTGGTAAGGCTAATCTCAATCTTTTTAAGTCATGTGAGAGGTTTTGTCAATTTAGTTGTTAGTTCCCTATAAGCGAACTAAGTCGGTGATTTTTGAATAACTTTGAATTGACAATCGAGAAATAAAAATGCATGTTGGCGATTTTGGCATGAGCGAAAAAACATAAAGCAAGCAAATAATAAACCTAGTATGGCCACCTAGCTAATCTAATTAACTAGACGATTACAAAATCGGCAACCAACTCCTTGGTCCCTTGCCTCTTCATGGAACACGCTCCAAAAAGGCACTGTCTTTTGGAACACCGACTTCGGGAATCTCCGTCTTCATAATAATTAAATACAAAAAGATACAAATAAAATTCCTATTATACATTTGATCTAAAAATGAAATTAAATTATTACAAACGGCGATACGAGACCGCAAATAAAATTACAACCGAATCGGTATTCCCTGACATTACGGGTAATTTCGATTAAAATAATCTAGGCCCTACTAGGTACAATTTGCCTTAAAAATTAAATAAATGACATTCATTCATTCAAAAATCACAACATAAATAAAATGCTGTAAAAATCATGACAAAATCGCCCTTAATACTTATCATGCTCATTATAGCTCGGTTTTATGGATTTTATCGAAATTTAACCATTAAAAATTCAATAATCAACACTTAAATCGTATTTAAGCTCAAAATAATTATCTAAAATGATTTAGAACTCAAAATTAGTCCCCACTAATTTGTTTTGTAAATAATTAGTTCGAATTGATCGTATTTGCTAAATATAGAGGTTTAATCATAACATTTATGAAAAAAACCCAAAATAAATATAAACATAGTAAAAATTAGAATTCAAATTTTTTTTACATTCTGGAACATTTCCAGGAACTCCAAAAACCAGAAAAATTTGCCCAAAAATTTTGATTTAATTTTATGAACAAAAAGCTTTAAATTTATCGGTTTTATATAAAAACCAATAATTAGAGTAAAATAGTGAAATAAATTACAAAATTTAACCAAGATGATATAAATCTGATTATATAATGTACCAAAAATTTTCAAGACCATAAAAGGACATTTCAATTTTATGAACATAATAATCTCACTTTATTGACTTTTATCTCATAAAAATCAATAATCATGCAAAACTTAATTAAAAGTCACGAAATTTTACATACAATATGTAAGACATGCATGTGAGATCATGTTAAAATTTCATGTCCATAATCAACATGAAACTATTTTTAGTTAACTTTTAACATAAAACATGCATATTAACATGATTTAAAGGCCATAAATCAAAATAAATAGCAAATCAATCCCTTAAATCACCAAATTTGACCACAACCATTTTGCGGTCAGTAGGTATGCATGCAAATAAAAAATGTCGTGCAAACCATTTTTAAGACAAATTTTCAATTTTACCCAAGTTATCGTATAACTCGATTTTAATGCTTAACATCAACATACATGTAACAATTGAGCTCTGATACCACATGAAAGTCCTAGACCTCTATTTAGACTCCTCTAATTAGTTCATTAAATTACATTAACTATTGTAACAACCCGAAATATACCCTATTTTTCTAGTGAAAATATTTACTAACACTTTTCAGTAGAACTTAAGTTTTTAAAATAGGAATTTTTGTTCGGAGTCTTATTTTGAAATTCCGCGTTCGTATTTGGAATTTCTGAGAGATTTCATGAAAAGACCGTTTTTAGTCATCTTTGACTTTTCTTGACAAAAGTCGTCTTTGACTTTTCCTTGACTTTTTAAAGTCGTCATTGACTTTTTCTTGACTTTTAAGTCGTCCTAAACTTTTCTTGACTTTTAAGTCATCTTTGACTTTTCTCGACTTTTAAGTCGACTTTGACTTCCGTTGACTTTTCCCGACTCGCCTTATAAGTTTGAAGACCGAAATTTTATTTTAAAAAATAATATTTTTGATTTATTTTTATTTTGATTTATTAAGATTTATCATAATTTAATATAATTATTTTGAATTTATTCGGAATTTAAAGAATAACGTTTACGGTTTTAACCGAACGTTATTTAACTATTCCCGACTCATCGTAAAGCGCGAAACGAAACCGAAACTCGACTTTGGCATGAGTCACGCGCCCAGGTCATCGTTTTCCACTCACATTAGATATTTTAATGCTTTTGATTAAACTAATAATAATATCTAGATATTTATTTACTTTATCGATCAGTTAACGAAAATTACGCAAATCGTTTACAAAACTGACCCGATATCACCCATACCACACGGTTTTTCTTCCTCTCTTAGCCTTGATATTTTATTTCTTTTCATTATAATAACATAATATCTTGATATTTAATTCAATGAACTTAATATCTAATTAATTACGGTAATATAATTATTATACCGGGTCAATTCCATAACCACAATTTCAAAACCCAACTCACTAGTTTGCTCTATATTACACGACACTCCTCACCCCACTTTACTCACAAACAACTTTTCATTTTTCAACAAATCAAATAAAGATCACAATATCACTTTCTTTAATCGTTCTTCATTTGTTCTTCGTGTTCTTCAATTGTTCATCATCGTTCTTGAGCAAAACCTTCATAAAATCTTCATTTCTTAATTAAATCCGTCCTAACTTATATTTCTAGACTCTCCTCTTCGCTCCTCATCTTCCCGTACGGTTTTATTTCAATTCCGTCAAAATCGTTTTCAAGACTTTAATTATGGAAAATCATATTTTAAGTTCTAATAATGTTTTCTTGTCCTTTCTTATAGGGGAAGATTTTGAAGACGAGTTTGGTGACTCGTATATCTTAGGAGAAGACTAGAAGACGGGTTTCTTAGTTCTTAGTTCTTATTATTTTGGTGCTACTTGATTTTAGCTAGCTAAGGTAACGATTCCGAGTTACTCGACGGATAAATGTTACATAGCTTTGGTTTACTTTAGTTTTTGGGTTCATCTTTAGTTTTTGTTTATATGATTATGATTTTATGATTTTAGTTAGTATCATGATAAGTGGTGGATTTTATTATGTTGTAGGAATTATAAATATGTTGGTGTTCTTGTTATATTTTTATGATTTCTTCATGATGATGAGTGTTGTATGTTGGATGGTTAAATTGGATGTTTAAAAAAAATGGATGTTGTTAATTAAAACATGTTAGAATTAATTGGGAAGTGTGGTTGTTTGAACCGTGAGAATGGGCCGTGTTGGGGCTGTGAACCGGCCGGTCCAGGCCTGGTCAGACCGGTTCAGGCCGGTCCAGCCCGGTTTGGGTTTGGTCCGGGTGGGGTCCTTGGGAGTTGTGTCGATATTTGATTGTTTGGTTATTGTTTTGACGGGTTTTAATTATGTTAAGCATGCGGGAAAATATTAGAAATCGGTTTTAGAAAAATTAAAGCAAAACAGCCATTTTTAGCAAAACAGGCCCGTGGGGCCCATCTAAGCCCATGTGGGGTCCGGCCCAACTCAGCCCGTGGGTCCCACTTTGGGACTTGTGACGGTTTTTGAGTTATCGTCAGTTTTATCGTGTTTTGTAATAATTAGCAAGCGAGAAATATTAATAAGTAAAATATTTAATTAAAAAGGTTTTTCATTAAATTATTATTTCTCACATGTTAGAAATTATAAGACGAGATCGTAGTTTAATTTGTTATCATTTAAGTCAAGCGGGTTTTTTGGATATAATATGATAATTCACATGTTAGAAGTAGTAATAAAATAACATGTAATGAATATGTTGATTTTATGTCTATGTGATAAAGACTCTGCTTCTAGCCGGTTTGATCCAACGGGTTTTGGTCAAACTAAGATCTAGTCAGCCCCGATTTGACTGATGACCCGTCGCGGGACTCGGGTCGGGGATTTGTCTTCAAGTAAGGGTTTATTTAATTCGGAATTAGCCTTAGTAGATATGAGGCGATATGTTAATTGATTATGATTTATATGCAATTAGTCACATGTTAGGAAATGGTTTCCGTGACTGTTTAATTATATGGTTGGTGTCGTGTTGACTAAGTGCCCATAGAGAATTATGCGTATATGGCGTCTTGACCATTCTAATTCTAAATGAGTATCTTGGACCATGACATTGATAGGCACATACTATCTTTAACGAGCATACGGAGTTTGTCGCTTGATAGCGTTTGTGTCCCTGGCCTGGGCCTTTTGATACCAAGCCGGGGGCATGGCATCCTAAGAGTTTCCACTTTGGGGAAGGGAGCCAGCTTAAGTACTAGCCATCTCTGCTTAGGGGGTCGCCTAGCAGAGTTTCTCATAGACGGTTATGTCATGGGACGGGGAATGGAATAGCTGTTGTCGCTAGGTCTGATCAGTCTAGGACTAGGATGTTTTCCTACCTTGTGGTATAGCCTCGAGTTACAGATGACTATTGACGGTGCTAAGAACTTATGCCTGTTTGTCGAAGTATTGGTCTTTCATGTTTGTATGATTCTATGAGTTCTAGAAGGTGAGATGCAAGCCGGCTAGGAATGATAGAGTTTGGATTACCGATTGTTAACTGATTCACATGATTACGTGTTGATTAGGGTTTGAGTGTATCAGGGCCATGTTACATGGTAACCGCTGAGCCAGCATACCAGCTTCCCTACCTCGAGTTATCTTTTATTATCGATTTCACATGATAGCTTTCACATGTTAGGTTATGTGTTAGTTAATTGTTTCATAACATGGAAAGCATATCATATATGTTTAAGTTTTGTATTTTCCA
>JAIUZE010006312.1:0-27009 GCA_022085475.1 Heliosperma pusillum | reverse complement strand
GATCGATAAAGTACCAAATATCTAAGATATTTGTATTAGTTTAATCGAATCAATTAAACTATCCTATTGTGAGTGGAAAACGATGACATGGGCGTGTGACTCATGCCAAAGTCGAGTTTCGATTTTGTTGCGCGTTTTACGATGAGTCGGGAATAGTTAAATGACGGTCGGTTAAAACCGTAAACGTTATTCTTTAAATTCCGAATAAATTCAAAATAATTATATTAAATTATGATACATCTTAATAAATCTAAATAAAAATAAATCAAAAATATTATTTTTTTAAATAAAATTTCGGTCTTCATACTTATGAGACGAGTCGGGAAAAGTCAACGAAAGTCAAACTCGACTAAAAAGTCGGAAAAAGTCAAAATGGCTTAAAAGTTCAGAAAAGTTTAAGACGACTTAAAAATAAATAAAAAGTAAATGACGACTTTAAAAAGTCAAGGAAAAGTCAAAGACGGTTTAAAAGTCAAGAAAAGTCAAAGATGACCAAAAACGGGCTTTTCATGAAATCTCTCAAAAATTCCAAATACGAACGCGGAATTTCAAAATACGACTCGGAACAAAAATTCCTATATTAAAAACTTAAGTTCTACTGAAAAGTATCCATAAGCTATTGCTTAAGCAAATTGGGTACTTTTCGGGTTGGTACAATCACCCCTCCTTTTAAAAAGTTTCGTCCTCGAAACTTAGAAGAAGGAACGCAACATATATGTAGGTCTATTTCAAAACTGTTAAAACTATATTTGTAATAAAATACGGGGTCTTATCTACGGAACGGCAGGTTCTCGTCAGCATCAAGAATATCGATAGAAGGTACGAAATCTTCGAACGGTTAAATCGAATAGAAAGAGGAAAGAAAGAAGGAAATTTAGCTCAATCAAAGAGCTCGGGATATTTAGCTAATATTTTAGCTTCGGGTTCCCAAGTTTCTGATTCGACGTTTCCACAACGCCAAAGGATACGAACTAAAGGCACCACCTTGTTTCGGAGTTGTTTGTTAGCCCTTTCAAGTATACGAATCGGCCTTTCTTCCAAAGCCAAATTAGGTTCCAAGTCCAACACTTCTTCTTGAATAATATGACTCGGATCACTGATATACTTCTTCAATTGCGAAACATGGAACACATCATGAACTTTGCTCAAGTTCGGAGGCAATTCCAGACGATAAGCAACAGGACCAACTCTTTGAAGCACACGAAACGGTCCAATATATTTAGGACTCAACTTCCCTTTCACTCCAAACCGTTTCACTCCTTTCATTGGTGACACTTTAAGGAATACACGGTCTTCAACATCAAATTCAAGCGGTCGTCGACGAACATCGGCATAGGATTTCTGTCTATCTTGAGCGGCTTTCATTCGTTCACGAATGACTTGAACTTGATCGATCGTTTCAGTAACAATGTCGGGACTCAACATATGATCATCTTGCACTTGATCCCAACAAACAGGACTACGGCATTTCCTACCGTATAAAGCCTCGTATGGTGACATCTTAATAGAAGCATGATAACTGTTGTTATAAGAAAATTCCACCAAAGGCAAACTCTTCTCCCAAGAGGTATGAAAGTCTAAGGCACAAGCACGAAGAAGATCTTCCAAAGTCTGGATCGTTCTCTCGGTCTGACCATCAGTAGCGGCATGAAAAGCTGTGCTCATCAACAATTTACTACCCATGGCTTCTTGCAAAGCTGTCCAGAATCGGGAACTGAATCTCGGATCACGATCTGAAACTATATCTTTAGGAACTCCATGGTAACGTACTATCTCTCTCACATAAGCATCGGCTAAATTATCAATACTCCAATTTTCTCTGATAGGTACAAATCTGGCACACTTGGTTAGACGGTCTACAATAACCCAGATGGCATTCTTTCCACTAGAAGTTCTAGGTAAAGCCATCACGAAGTCCATAGAAATAGACTCCCATTTCCACAGAGGAATTTCCAAAGGTTGCAGCAAACCTCCGGGTCTTTGATGATCAATCTTCACCTTCTGACAAGTAAGACATCTACTAACATACTCCTTCACTTCAATCTTCATCCTAGGCCACCAGAATTGTGGTCTCAAATCTTTATACATTTTGTCACCGCCAGGATGGATAGAATAAGGAGAAAGGTGAGCTTCATCAAGTATTCTCTTCCTCAACTCGGCACTTCTCGGAACATACATTCGACCATGGTAACGAAGGTAGCCATCATTATCCACCACACAATCCTTAGCTTGCCCAAGTAGAATTTTTGATCGAATGGCGATAAAAGTAGCATCCTCCGGTAAACAAGTACGAATATCTCGATAAAAATCAGGTTCCGCAGTCAAAGCACCAAGATAATCAAATCCTTTCCCAACGAACTGTATCTGAAGCTTCTGAAATTCGGTTACTAGTTCATCGGGTAAAGTACCAAGAGCATTCAATGAATGACTAGTCTTCCTACTCAAAGCATCCGCCACAACATTTGCTTTTCCCTCGTGATAAATCAAATCAGCATCATAATCATTCACCAACTCTAACCATCTTCTCTGCCTCATGTTCAATTCCTTCTGAGTAAAAATGCACCTCAAGCTCTTATGATCGGTGTAAATTCGGCAATGAACTCCAATAAGATAATGTCTCCAAGTTTTCAAGGCATGTACTACAGATGCTAACTCAAGATCATGAGTCGGATAATTCACTTCATGAACCCTGAGTTGTCGAGAAGCATAAGCAATAACCTTTCTATTCTGCATCAAGACACATCCCAAACCATGCTTGGAAGCATCACAATAAACATCATAATCGGCTTCATCATCTGGTAAAGTTAGAACCGGTGCGGTAGTCAATCTCTTCTTCAATTCTAAGAAGGCAATTTCACATTCATCAGTCCAAATATACGTTGCTTCCTTCTTTAGCAATTGAGTCATCGGTCTTGCTAATTTGGAGAAATCTTTCACAAACCGACGATAATAACCTGCTAAACCAAGGAAACTCCGAATCTCGGACACATTTTTCGGACTTTTCCAATCCACAACTGCCTCAATTTTAGCTGGATCGACCATAACACCGTCTTTGGAAATGAAATGACCAAGGAAAGATACCTCGGGCAACCAGAATTCACATTTGGAGAACTTAGCATACCACTTTTGGCGTCGAAGAACACCCAAAATGGTTTCGGAAGATGAATAGGCATGTTCGTCCTTAGATTTTGAAAAGATCAGAATTGTCATCAATGAATACACCACACATTTATCAAAGATACTCCCGGAAGGTAGTTCATATGATCATGGAATAGTATAGTGGAGCGTATGGAGCGTTAGTCAAACCAAATGGCATCACATTGAATTCGAAATGACCATACCTCGAGCTGAAAGCAGTCTTCGGAATATCTGCTTCCCGAACGGGAATCTGATGATACCCCGATCTAAGATCAATTTTAGAGAAAGTAGAAGCACCCCGTAACTGGTCAAATAGATCATTAATACGAGGAAGAGGATATTTGTTTTTGATGGTGACTCGGTTCAATTCACGATAATCGATGCACATACGCATTGAACCGTCTTTCTTTTTGACAAAAAGTACAGGCGCACCCCAAGGAGAAGAACTAGGCCTTATGAAGCCTTTCTCAATCAAATCATCGAGTTGGATTCTCAACTCTTTCAACTCAGAAGGCGCCATACGATAAGGAGCTTTGGCAATTGGTCCAGTTCCAGGAACTAGATCAATGGAAAATTCAACATCCCTTTCAGGAGCAATCCCGGGTAATTCATCGGGAAATACATCGGGAAATTCCCGAACAATAGGAACATCCTTTAAAGAAGGAAGAGAAGAATCGGAAGTAGTCACTACACATAGAAATGCTTGATGACCCTTCTTTAAAACATTCAACATTTTCATAGCTGAGATTAACTTCACACTAGCTTGCTTTCTAACCCCTTGATAAGAAATACGAGCACCCAAAGGACTTTTAAGAATAATTTTCTGATCACGGCACTCGAATCGAGCATGATAAGTAGATAACCAATCCATGCCCAAAATAATATCGAACTCTTCAAGAGGAAAACGTAAAAGATTCGCCGGAAAAATAGATCCATTTATGGATATTGGAATGTCGGAATGAAGATAAGAACATGAAAATACTTCTCCGGACGGTAATGAAATTGGAGTAGTTTCTCCTACTGAAGCTTTAAGCGGTAACTTATCGGATAGTCTCATGGAAATAAAAGATAAAGAAGCTCCCGTGTCAAATAAAATTAAACACGGTAAATCATAAATCGAGAACATACCCGTCACAATATCGGGTTGGGCATCCGCCTCAGCACGGCTCATAATAAAAATACGACCCTTAGGTCTCCCAGAAATAACCGGTGTAGACACCGTACCCTTCCTCTCAGGACATACATTCGCCTTGTGACCCGATTTCTGGCAAATAAAGCACACAAACGGCTTGTTGAAGCAGCCAACACCCGGGTGAATAGGCATCTTGCATGTAAAGCAGACACGACCTTTAAGGTCGTTGTTGATACTCGGCACAAAGGGACGGTTTCTCTGGTTTGCCGGTCCACTCTGAAAGTTTCTCCTCTTGTTTGGAAAAGAGGGAGAAAAGGAAGGTCGAGAAGCAGGATAAAGAGGTCTCTTGCCAAAGGCATTAGGAGCAACATAAGAAGCACGAGCTTCCTCGGCAATCTCCCGGATAGAACTCTCCGCCCAGATGGCATCATTATAGATCGAGACAAAGGAAGTGGAACCTCTACTGATCTTCCCCTTTATCTGGGGAGAAAGCTTTCCCAGATAAAAGAAAGCTTTGTCTTCCTCTACCCTAATAAGTCGAGTGGCATAATGAGCCAACTCATTGAACCG
The DNA here is from genome assembly GCA_022085475.1 of Heliosperma pusillum. Classification (NCBI taxonomy): domain Eukaryota; kingdom Viridiplantae; phylum Streptophyta; class Magnoliopsida; order Caryophyllales; family Caryophyllaceae; genus Heliosperma; species Heliosperma pusillum. The sequence continues at coordinate 22,169 of JAIUZE010006312.1, read as the reverse complement.
GGTAGTAAACTCCTGAACAGATAGTTTTTCTTGCTTGAAATCCATGAACTCTTTCAATTTTTGTTGTCTCAACTCATCGGGGTAAAACCTCGCTTCCAAGAGCTCACGGAAACGAGTCCACCCGAAATTAGGCTCCAACTTAGCGGTAGGACCTGAAAGAGTCCACCACTGATCCGCTTCCTTCTCTAAGAAGTGAGAAGCTAGACGGACCTTGTCCTCTTCAAGGACATCGTAAAGAGAAAAACTCTTCTCCATCTCTCGTAACCACACCGAAAGTTTAACGGGATCAACTTCGCCATCATAGGTTTTGGCTTGGCTCCTCGATAGCTGAGAAGCGACCCACGTATAACCACCGTGTCTCTCACGGTCAGGATTCGGATTTACTTGCTGGTTTTGCAGATTTTGCTGGTTTTGGATAATAACGGTAAGAGCTGCTAAAATGGTGTTGTCAATCCTCGGAGGCATCTTGCAAAAGGAAAACACAGATTAGTACTTAACATTTAGCAAGAACAAGAAGACTACAACATAAATCCTAATCTACCCATCTTACCCTTCTATCTCACGGTTTATTATTTCTTAAGGTCAAGTTTTTTATGCAAGGGTACACAAACGTGCGTCGGGAGCAAAATAGCTCTGATACCAACTGTAACACCCCGACCCAAACCTTGGGTCGGGAGCGGTCACTCATGATAGCTCTCCAGGCTGTGTACATGGCCCACAGATCAACACGGGTCCTTTCCAGCGCATTTTGTCCTCACTCATGCCATCCCGGGAACCTTCCCAGGAGGTCACCCATCCCAAGACTACTCTCAGTCAAGCACGCTTAACTTTTGAGTTCTTTTGCATGGATGACCAGAAAAGAAAGTGCACTTTGTTGATATGAGTAGTACTTTCAAACCCTTTAAGCACTAGTCATTTAAGCCTATCAATGGACCTCTTCAACAAACGTGGGGTGTTACATTCCTATTATGGAGCAAAGACACTAGGATACGAGTTTTCAAGGAATTGATGATAGCCAGTTCACGATTTGATTACGATTCCGCTACATCTTTCCTCGAATGGACTCAATTTGGATTTTGGCTTTGAACTTTAAAAGAAACCTCAACCCAAGTCAAGAGAAGATCAACCCAAGCCCAATTCCGTAGTGCATTGACCAAAGACTAAGGCATATGATTCCGTGCCTAAGATGAAAAGACGGAAAATTCCAATTACACAAGAACCCGATCGGATTGCCCAATACCCGATCGGGTATTTCTGCAAGAAGACGTTACTTGGCTCTTCTTCAATCCGAGCTTAAATGGGTGGTTTAATGCTTTGACTAGGGTACGAATTTGCAAGAAGGATCAGCAGTCAGGGCAGAGCACGGATCGGATATCCGATCCAAAGTGCTAGTTCGGATCGGATATCCAAATTAGAATTCCAAAATTTAGATATCCAATATCCAAACCAAATGTATCGGATATCCAGTGTTCGGATATCCAAAATAATCGGATCGGATACGGATATCCATATTTTGGAATTTACATTAAAATTAAGTTTGAAACACGATCATATTCATCGTTTTACACGATGATTTTCTTTAGTATTCTTACTTTAATGTTCTCGACATAAAACTTAAATACCACTTACATATTTCTCTTATAATTAAAACTTTTATAAGTTGTTTTATGAAATAACATTGTATTTTATCGAAATTATACAAGAAAATTATATTTTCGGATCGGATCGGATATCCAAATATTTTTTTTTCTAATATCCAATATCCAAACCAAAACCAAAGATTTCGGATCGGATATCCGAATTAAACTTAACTTTCGGATCGGGTATCCAAAAATTCGGATCGGATTCAGATCAGATATCGGATCGGTTTGGATAATCGGATTTTTTTGCTCAGCCCTATCAGCAGCCATGCAGCCTTATAAAAGCCAATGATCATCACACACAACAAGTCATCCAAGCATCCAATTATCTACTATCATCATATACATTGTCATATCATCTTTAGCATACTTTCTTACAAGTTTTTATTGTTTATTTCTTAGCATTTCTCTAGTGTTTTCATAGCTTTTGTTATTGGATATTTGTTCTTACTTTCGTTCTTATATACTCATACTCCAATTCGGTAATTCTCTAATCTTGATTTACTTATGCAATTTTAATCATTATGAATTATAATCTCACTAGTATCATTTTCATAATATTGTCATTATTAGGAAATCAATCTAAAATTAATCTAGTTAAAACCAAAATATTGTTTAGCATGTCACATTATAACTTACCTAATCATATAATCCTAAAAATTCTCATTAGAATCATTGTTAATATAATCACCATGATCACTTTAGTATTTATATTTCATAGTCTAATTTCATACATCTTTTTCTTACTAATCTACTTAATCACATAATCATATAAATTAGATTAATTCTAATATTGTAAAATTATCATTGTGTAAATAAAATAAATAGAGTTGTAATATTTGAAATGATTTACGAGTTAAATGAATTAAAAGAAGAGTAGTTACCAATTGAACCATCTAATTGTTTCTTCCTTTGGTCGTGTCAATTCTATGACTATGTTTAGTGGCCATAAACAATTGTTTGTATTAGTCATTTCTATCTTTATAACGAGAGTTGGGATAGGAATTAGGACTACCAATAGGGGTTTAGTGACTTAACCATGCTGAAAGGACGTTAGGACCCACTAAAAGGTCGGTACGAATCCGGAAGGAATATACCGCTACAAGGCCTAGACAATGATAGTAATTCTAATATTGGTATCTATGAGACTTTTAACTAGTTTTACATGTATTTCTCTTTCACTATTTCAATTCGATTAAATAGTTTAATTTACTGTTTTAGATAGTTTATTTTATTGTTGTTTAGTTAGTTTACTTTATCTTCATTTTATTTCTATTATTAGATAGTTTACTTTATCGTTATCTAGATAGTTTATTTTATCGTCTTTTTTTCTGTTCCTAGATAGTTTATATTATTGTTATTAGTTAGTTTATTAGTCTAGTTAGATAGCCTTTCAATATTGTCATTTAAATATCGTCTTTAGTTAGAATTTAATTGTTGTTATTCAGATCAGAGGATTTCCCCGATCGGGTACGTGACAACCCGATCGGGTATGTCTTCTGTTCTGGGTTTTTATTTTGCAATTTACATATTTGTTCTTTACATATCGCATTTATATACTTGTCATTTTATTTTATGTTAATAGTTTAGATAACCAACTCAAGTGACTCGATTCTAAATGAAAACCAATCCATAGCAATTCATAAGTAACATGTATTCCCTGAGGATCGACACCCTACTTCCCTAATTACATTCCTTGTGTTGTTAGCCTAAGTGCGGGTAATTATTTTTGTTTCGGGACCGCGACAGAACCGATCAGTTACTATTGTGATGATGATGGAGTTTGGATTTGGAGTTTGGAGTGGTTACTTGGTTACTATTTGGTGGTCCGCCGAGAGACGGACCACACCCCGAGTTCGCCTCTCGTAGCTCTGAAATTGTTGTCTTGTACATTGATCGGCTTATACTGTTATTAACCCCGTATTGTTTTCTGAAACTGTTGTGATCAATTGGGAATTGTGAACAGGTGATCATCAGGTAATTCTTTAAGCTCGCGTTGGGAGAGTTGATGGGATCGCCACTGTTGAGTCTTAGCTTCCGCGATTATTAGTGTCATAGACTTTGCTTTACTTATCGTTACTTTGTAGTTGGATTCTTGTTTAGAACCGTATGTCGTTTGGTTTTGGAATGGTCTAACTTTAATTTAAACATTTGAATTAATAACTAGGTTTGTGACCCGTGAAATTCACTGTTTCGACAGTTTAAGTTTTGTTATAATTATCGTATTATTAATATTTGTCCGAGTAATTAATTGATAGATTTAAAATCAATTTTCCAAAAATCCCAAATTTTAAATTTTTCCGAAAATGATAAATTGAGTTAAATAGTAGCCTATTACAAATCTCATTGCAATTTCGTTATGTGTTATAAGACATGTACATTAGTTAATATGACATGTACGCATATATATATTAGATAATAATGTACATTTCCATTATCCGTATAAATAAAAAAAAATTGTCCAACTTGTAATTAAGATTGAGATCCTCGAAACTCCAATTTCATTCTATGAGTGATTTTTGTAAAGGAAAAATGATGAATAAAAAAAATCCAAAATAAAGCATACGTTTGAAATTTTTTGAAATACTAAATTTTTTTATGAACCTAAAACAAATTAGTCATTCACATTCATATTGTTAATCTTGTAGCTAGTTTATAATAAAGTATTGAGTGAAATGGGAAAAAAAAAGAAAACAAATCCACTGAATAATTAATAACAGACAAAATGGTGGAATTTGATTTATATAATGGTAAGCTTATCGTTATTAATTTAATTTTTCCCTTAAATAATAAAACAAATAACTCATTGAGTTATAAAGATGTACGTACATTAACCTTTGAATAGTGGAACACCACGAATCTTGATAGCCTCTAAATTAGAATAAAACAACACATATGTGAACTTTAAAAAAGTGATTAGTACTTCATAACCAATGGAACTTTAAAATAAATAAATTATTTAATTAAAATCTTAATACATTTAGCTTACGTTGATACACTTATCTTGACGTTGATATAATGATAAGAATGATTATTGACACATACAATTCTAGTGGCGATGGAAGTAAAAAAATTATGGGCTTAAATTTTGGCTAACCAGCTTTGTCTTCCATCAAACATTTATAGCCAATTGAGGATGCGTTTTATGACTATTGGACGTCTTTTTTAATTATTATCAAATTTAATATATTCATAAATATGTATCAAGGTTTTATCACTTTTGAGCATTCTTTTTTATTATTAGCAAATTTAATTAGTATATGCATAAATATGGAGGAAGGAGAAATGAAATGTAAAAGGTTTCCTTTAATTTATTTTGTCTATTTTTTTGTGGATAAAATCCATATTGCATGAGAGTTTTAGTGAGTTATCATACGAAACTAAAAGATGAGATGTGGAAGATGGTAGATATTTGCTTTGCCTTTTATTTATAGATTATATTTAATTATTTATAGATTTATATATGTATCCAATTTAATGAAATTGGGCAAGATTATAGCGATAAAAGGGAGTTGAACTTATAAACAATTTACAATTAGAGTAATATAATTTTTTATTTGTCCTTAAACTATTCTAGTTTAAAAAATTAAAAGGCCAATGTTTAATGTTAAGTATGGTACAATTTGCTCGTAATATTACAAGTTTTTTTGGTTTTTATAAACGACGTTAAATTAGAATTATTTGATTTATTTGTTGCTTCAAATATTCTAAATATAAAGAGCATAATTTAAAATTTAGTATGAGTTTTTATTTTTAACCGTTGTTTAGTTTATCTAGAAATTAAAAAGGCCAATTTTAATATTTGTTATATTATTTGCATTTAATGTTTAAGTTTTTCTTTAAAATAAGATTAAAATTTAAAATAATTTTGACCATGTCACTTTAATTTTAAAGTTGTCATGTCACATTAAAATTTGCCATGTCACATTATTTTAGGTACCCTTTTAATTATATTTTATAGAAGCATTGTTCTATTATGGTTGGTTTGATATGTACTACCTCAGGCAACCGACATGATAGCATCCTGATGTACTAAAGATGTCTTTTAAGGCTCTTTGATATATGGGGTGTTACAGTTGGAGAAAGAGCTAAATGGGAAGCTACCTCCCCAATTCTATCAAGAATTTCATATGAACCAATGAACTTCTGAATTAGCTTCCTCTTATTCCCAAATAATATCACCCCCTTCATTGGTGATACCTTAAGTAACACCTTGTGACCTTGTCCCTGATCGACCCGGAACTCCACGTCCCTTATGTACAAATATGCATAACTCTCATGCCTATCTTGCGCAGCCTTCATCTTCTCGGAATTAACTGAAATTTCTCCACCATATCATGGATCATCCGCGGTCCCAACATTTCAGTCTCGATCACATCATCCTAGCACACGGGACTTCTACACTCTCTCCTATACAACGCCTCAAATGGAGCGAGCCTGATACTCGCGTGATAGCTATTATTATATGAAAATTCAATTAAGTCCAACCTATCCTTCAAAGATCCTCAAAACTCCATCACACTATCCCTCTCTGTTTATTGTCCTCTCTGTTTTCCCATTAGTGGTTGGATGGAACACAATACTCATATTTAACTTTGTTCCCAAGGAATCTTTTAACTCTTGCCAAAACTTAGAAATAAACCTCGAGTCACGATTTGACACAATATTTGGAGGTACACCATGTATTTTTAAAATATTCCTGATGTATGCATTAGCTAGCTCAGCCTTATTCCATGTATCTTTCATGTGAACAAAGTGAGTCGTCTTAGTAAAACGACCGCTATAACTCAAATGATATTATTTCCCTTCTGAGTCCGAGGCAGGCCTACCACAAACTCCATAAAAACTTAGTCCCATTTTTACTTCAGAATATCCAATGGTTATACCTTCCCCCAAGGTCTTTTATGCTCACTTTTGATCTTCTAGACACCTATCCATAAACTCAACTACCTCCCTTTTCATACCCGAATATTTTTTTCATGTCTTTATACAACTTATTGCCTCTAGGATGTACCGAATATGGTGTACTATGTGCCTTAGATAAAATCTTTCTTTTTAAATCAACATCGTCATGCATACACCACTTCACTAGAACCTGAAACTACCATCTGAATGAAAGGTAAAACTAGACAATTTCCCACTCTCGGTAGCAGCTCGCCTCTCTTGAATATTTGGATCACCCAACTGCTTCTCCTTAATTTCTTTGTACAGATCTGGTTGTAGGGTCAAATATCCTATCTCAGCACCCTTCTTAATCTCATTTATTCCCATATCTCGCACCTCTTCTTTTAGCCTCATCATAGAAATTGTAGTATTGAAAGAATGTACAGATTTTCTGCTTAGTGCGTCAGCTACAAGGTTTGCCTTCCCTTCGTGGTATAGAATCTCCATATCATAATCTCCCATTATCTCTAACCATATTTGTTGTCTCATATTCAGTTCCCTCCGAGTGAATATATACTTTAGGCTTTTGTGTTCAGAAAACACCTTAAAGGTAGCACCATACAAGTAGTGCCTCCAAAGTTTCAAGAAAATAACTAAAGCTCCCAACTCCTGATCATGAGTAGGATAATTCTCTTCATATAGTTTCAACTGCGTTGAGGCATAAGATATAACCCTCCCTTCCTGTATGAGAACACATCCAAATCCCTTCTTCGATGCATTAGTGTGCACTTCAAAAATTTTGATCCCATTTGGTAAGGCAAGGATATGAGCCCAATCCAACGCTTCTTTAGTGTTTGAATGCTTTCTCACAAACCCTCATCCGACCTAAACTTCTGCTCCTTCTTCATTAGATTAGTCAGTGGTCTAACAATCATTGAGAAATCCTTCACGAACCTCCTATAGTATACAACCAAACCAAAGAAACTTATTATCTTAGCTACATTATTGGTGACTTCCAGTTCGACACAGCTTCATTTCTGCTTGGGTCGACATAATCTCCATCTTTTGAAATGACCTGGCCCAGAAATGCTACCTTCTCTAACCATAACTCACATTTGGATAATTTAGCATAGAGTTGGTTTTCCCTCAATGTTTGCAACACCACTCTTATATGCTTCTCATGTTCCTCCTTGGTCTTGGAAGAAACCAGAATATCGTCGATAAACACAACAACGAACTTCTCAAGCAACTGTCGGAACACTCTATTCATCAGGCCCATAAATACAATACGTGCATTTGTTAACTCGAATGGCATCACTCCAAAATCATAATGCTCATTCGAGTCTTGAAAGCGGTCTTGGGGATGTCCTACTTTATTCCGAGCTGATAATACCATGATCGCAAATCTATCTTGGAAAACACTCCAGCTCCATTTAGTTGGTTAAACAAATCATCGATCCTGGAAAATGATATTTTTCTTCACAGTTACTCGGATCCATTCAACTCTCTATAATCATGCACAAAAGCAAATGACATCCTTCTTCTTCACAAATAAATCAGGTGCACCTCAAGAAGACACACTCAACCTCATATAGCCCTTATCTAACAATTCCTCAAACTCGCTCTCTATCCTAGTATCCCAAATATGATACATTATAAAAGAGTTTTCTTTCCTAAGGTTAGCCTTTAAGGTAATTGGTGAGATTATTTTGACTGTGAATTTCATTACAAATCCTTTCTATAAAAGATTAAACATAAGTTAATCAAGACTTATCCACGATTTGGATTCTTTAGCTGTTAGCCATTATTTTGTCTGCAAATCACGGGTTCGAAAGATCAATAGCTTTGCCATTTTGTTAAAAGGACCAAGTATTTGCACCCGTGAACTCTTTCCTGTGTAGCTGTGTCTTTACTTTCAAACACTATACTATGACATGACTCAAATAAAGACGATCTTGTGATTCACATAGTAATACGTTGTAATTCAATGCTTAGAATATCGAAAGCCTAGAAAGTGTACCATCCCGTCCTACTAAAGTGAGCCTAGAGGTGGCAATCGGGTCAATCAGGTCGGTTACGGGTCGGGTTCAGGCAGTTTGGGTCATGTCGGACTCGGGTTTGATCGGGTCAAGTTGCTTATTCAGGTCGAGTCGAGTTCGGGTTGGGTCGCTTACGGGTCATGTTAATCGGGTCAATAAGTACAACAGGTCGGTTCAGTTTCGGATCGGTTGACCAATGAGTCGGGATATATCAGGTCAATATGCTTGATCAGGTCGAGACTGGTTTGGTTTCGGGTTACTGATGGGTCAAGTATTTTATATTGTCGTCTAAAATTTGAAAATTAATTGGGTCAATGGTCGGGTCATTATGTTAAAAGATCACTTTTGAGCTTATGAATTATAATATTGGAATAGAGCAACTCGATACAAAAGATATTTGTAAATTATAAGAGTGTAACACTATAAAAGTTAATGATTGTATAATTTCATTGAACACTTATGTTGCTCGACCTCGGTTATAAGTATATGACATGAGTGCCTATCTAGTGTCGGATTCGCCTTTATTATGGACAAAAAATAATGTTTTTGGTCTTAATTAATCAGTTGTTTATGTAGTTTATAGTTTTGAACATTTGACATATGAAGTATGACAAGGAACTAAATAAATTACCTATGAAATAGATTTTATTAATTATCTTGACGGTGATCCTACGTACTTAATTTTGAATAGGCTCTATTAGAATGGTGTATTTAAGGTTTGGATTTTAAGATCATAATCAATAACCGAGGTCAGATTGTATGATCATAACTCATAACTCTTTCTTCCCTTTATTGTTTTCAATGGAGCCAAAACTAAATACGTATGATCACCGTCAAGATAATAAATAAAATCTATTTCATAGGTAATATATTTAGTTCCTTGTCATACTTCATATGTCAAATGTTAGTTTCTTGTTTTTGAAAACTATGAAATAAATTAATTTATTTAGTTCCTTGCCATTCTAATAGAGTCTATTTAAAATTAAATACGTAGGATCACCGTCAAGATAATAAAATTTTCTAATTAGAAAAAGAACCTATGAAATAAATTTATTTATTATCTTGTTGGTGATCCTACGTATTTAATTTTGAATAGGCTCTTTTTCTCACAAAGCGTTAATTTAAAATTTTCTACATATATCACTTGCAAAATAATTATTAATAAGTTTAACTAGGAATATAGCGTACTAAATTTACAACTGACTATTTATTTTTAGATTACATTTTATTTTGAAAAATAAAATGAGCGATAATTTTTTATATCAAATTTATTAACAACAAAAACAAACTATAAGGGAATTTAGATTCTTAAAAAAGATTATTTGGCTATGAGTCGGTTCGAGTATAATCGGGTTAAAACGGGTTACATGACGGTTCAGTTCGGTTTGGGCCAGGTCGGGTTTGTGGGTGAATCGGTTTTCGGGTCGGGTTGGGTCGAGTCACAAGTCGGTTCAGGTTATATCATTTCAGGTTCTATCGGTTTATCGGTTAACCTTCGGGTCGGTTCAGGTCGGTTTCCGTTGAGCAAATTTACGGGTTCTATCAGGTCGGTTTTCGGATAAGTAAGGTCGGTTTTTCGGGTCGGGTCACCTTTTGCCAGCTCTAAGTGAGCCCCATGTCAAAAGACCCGCACAAAAACCTGTCAAACGGGACGTGCGGGTTTGGTTGGGTCGGGTTAAAATATGGATTACATGTTGGGTTAGGGTCAGAGTACGGGTCAAGACGCCTTTTTTTTTATAATTTTATTAAAAAAAATATATTTTATAATCATATTTAATGTTTGCATTACCTGTATCGTCATACTAATTTTTTTTATACTGACCCTAGAAAAACGGGTCGGGTCAGGTTATCAGGTCGGGTCTGAATTTGACAGGTTTACCCGCACGTATGTATAAAACCTTTTCTAACACGCTTCGACGGTTTGTTCTAACATCGGGTAATAACAGTAGTTTTCACAGCACAAAAATCAAACAAGTGGTTGATATAAATATTATTTTAATCGTGTATTAGAACAGAAAGTTGGAGAGAAACCCCCAGAAAAAGGTAAATAGTATATTCCTATATAATTGAATATACACTTAATACTCCCTCTATTTTATACTTTCCTCCCGTTTAATTATAAGGTGTCCAATGCAATACTTCAACCACATTTTTAGTGTATTTATAAGTAGATTATTTTATTGCAAATATAGTTTCTAAAAGGGTTTTGAATGATAAATATTACGGAGTAAAATATTAGTTATACGTGTCAATCCATTATAATTTTTACATTTTTAAGTTGAGCATATTAAAATTTTAATCAAAATGTTACAAAAAGAGAATAAAAAATGAAAGTAGTATCATATAATAATTGAAAGCGTTATCGAATGAATCTCAGTTGGAGAATGACCCTTTCACTTTCTTCATAAGGATTTAATCATTTTAATTAATGGACCTCTACACTATTTCATTTACCTAGGTAAATACTGCTCTCTCCATCTACACATGTCTAAAGAACCGAAAATAACTTGAACCCAAAAGTAACCGACCGAAACAACCCAAAAATAAATTGAACTCGAAAACGAGCCGACCCGATAATAACCCGTACAATTAGGATCAAGACATGAGCGATCTGATCCAAACCTAACCCGTAAATGGGTAATTTATTGGAAAATTGAATTTAAAGCAAATGAGACCAATATAATATATTTAAAATAATCTAACTTTTAAAATCTTAAAAATAAAGCATGCGTATATTTGGCTTAAAACAAAGTTTTACCACATGATAAAAATTTCAAGTATAAAATAAATAAAATAATCTAAACTTCAAAATTTTAAAATAAAGTATACTTATATTTGGTTTAAAACAAAGTTTTATCACATGATTAATTAATATATCTAGTGATTAGCAAATAAATATAGTTATAATTTGTCACGCACATATACCAATTGATCAATCTAATACTCTGCATAACCTTGCAATATGAAATAGATTAGTAAAAGAAAAAATTATTCGTACTAATATCATATATACGACTAGATAATTATAAAAATTTACAATAGAAATATTTTTAAAACTAAAATTAGAGAAAATAAAAAAAACTGTAAAAATGCGTTATTAAACCTATTTCTAACCCTAACTCGTCTTGAACCCGCCTAAACTCGACATTTACAAACCCGTTGACCATCCATATTTTTTACCCGAACCCAAAATAATCGAATCTGTAAACCGCTCGCCTAACTCGTTTGACAGGTCTCCCTTTATCCCATTTTTATTGTCCCTTTTCGGAAGAATTTAAGAAAAAGTAGTGAGCTAACAACTTTATCCCTTCAACTAAAAAAGAGTTAAAATAGTGATTTTTTGTTGCTTATGATATTAGTTACTCCCTCCGTCCCGGTCATTTGTTTATCATTTTCATTTTAGGGTATCTCATTCATTTGTTTAATTTTCTATATTAAGAATGTAATTTATGAGTAATTTGATCACTCAATAGGACTATTGTCCACATAGCATCCACCAAGTATTATCACAAATGGTGCCCTACCATTTCCTTAATAATTGTGCCAAAAGTAAAGGTAAACAAATGACCGGGACGGAGGAGTAGTTATTTAGGTGCAATATTGTATAATGAAAGTTTTTTCTTTACTATATTTCAAAATGTAACAACAGTTTTGGTTTAAAATTTTAAAGGAAAAAGACAATAAAAGCCGGATAGAAGTAGGCAGGTAGTAATATAAAACACATTATATGTTTTGGCCACAAATAGTTATTTTATTTTCAGATTAATGCGGAAAAGAATGACATTTCGATTTGTGTAGTGACCTTCACAAATGCGGTTATGTTACATTGATTAGGGACAACAATGCAACAACCATTAAGTAATTAATTATCTCAGGCATGTTACAATCAAGAAGCTTACAATCAGCCAACAATAACTAAGTATAAGCACATAGCCAAGTTCTCCTACCAAATAACATAAATCAAGAATTCAAGATATAAAGAATCACACAAAATTTCCTTTAAGACGGGTTGAGATATGTGAAACACTTGTTCCCACTTGTCCTTTATAAGGGTCGCTTGACCCATCTTAAGCTTAAAACAGGTCAACACGTCTTAAATGGGAATTTGTGAAACACTTGTTCTTGTCATGGAGCCAAGTAGCTCTTCTTGCATGCCCCAGAGCAAGAGTTTACACATCCTTCTACTTCCTTTCCTCCTGCATTCCCAATCATAAATACCATTCAACATTAGATTTCGCATGTTAATTAAGTTAAATAATCTAACTTAATAGAATACAAAAATGTTGATATTTGACCCCTTAACATCAAGTTCAAAACATAATAACTTATATGCAAACATTAGACAACTAGTTTATAGATTGAAACAAACTCATTAAGTTGATTTTTACTTGTATGGCAAGCCTAGTAGAGTATTCTCTTTAATGAGGACAAAACTAATATCTCGTAAAACTGTCGCGTGCACTCGTGTCGAGCATTTGATGACGATCTCGAAGAAGGTATAACACCTAGTCACCTAGACACTTAATTTTAAGCCAAAAGCATGAAGATTTTTAGAAAATAGTTGAATCCGACACTTGAACACACGCCACAAAAATCGAGTAACATAACGTGAGTAGAGAAATGAACCTGGATGGTGGAGGGTGCTAATGTTGGTGCAATGAGCAGAAGCACAGCCAAGGTTACAAAAATGGAAGGAAGTAACAGAAGTATTGTTGGTAGGGATGATACAGTCTCTAAGACACTCAAATGCACAATAAGAGAGAGTGTGGGTTGGTTGAATGGCACAAAGAATATAACATGGGATATAACACTCTTGGAATGTTGTACCATTAGAATCACATACCATTATGCTCAAAGACATGATCATCACTAAGAAACTTAACCCTTTCTTTATGCTCTCCTCCATCTTGTTTCTACTCTTGAGCAAATAAAACAAGGCTAGCGAGTTGGGGTTCTGAGGCACAGAAGTAGTAGGAGGTTAAAGTGGGCTTATTGGGTGGAGGATCATAAATATATATATGAATTTGTGATATGACATTATGACAAAGTGTTGTATATAACCATCGTACAAAATGTGTGTTATTCACCTAGCATGGTTTGAACAAATTGTGTAGCATGACATTTTCGACAATTATTAAATACTCCATCCGCCTTGGTCAGTTGTTGTACTATTATTATTGTGACAAAAATAAGGAATAAAGTAGGAGATCGTTTGTGGTTTCACTTAGTAAATAACAAGTGGACAATAGTTTCATTGGTGATCAAATTATTCATAGAAAAGTTTCTTATATAAAAAGGACAACAATTCACTAAGACACTATAAACAGAAATAGGACAACAATTAACCGGGACGGACGAAGAATAATATGAGATATTTTATAGAGGTAATTATTATATTATTTTGGTAATTATAAGTACTTGCCAATTATGATTATTCTTAATCACAATAAGGTTGGATTAATGACTAAAAAATATAAGCTTATGAGGTCACGCATATAATCACAATCAGAAAACAATACCAGTCTTATAGGGGCACATATATGAGGCACCGATTTTAGGAAAAACAAAATAAGAAATAAGAGTTCTTTCCTTATTCCACCTGGATAATATTATTGTATGTGATACAATATACATATATAGGCGGGATCTCGTGATTTTGGTTCTTACGGTGAGTTGGTACTCACAAATTTAGACCATTAGATCCAGGGAAATCAATGCCTTAGATGTCATGTAGGGGTGATAATGAGACGAGACAGCTCGCGAGCAACTTGAGATCGGCTCGGTCAAAGGTCAGCTCGTGTTAGCTCAACTCGGGCTCGGGCTCGGGCTCGGCTCGAGAGCTTAACGAGTCAAGCCGAGCAAACACCGGCTCGGCTCGAAAAGCTCGCGAGCAGCTCGAATTTGTGAGATTAGAGAAGATTTTCCTCATATTTTATAAAAATATTTTATCATTATTATATATTTGTATCACATATATCAAATTTCTAACTTATTTGCCAAATTATTTTACATATATCTTTCGAGTCTTGTTATTGAAAATATTGGAAGAAAAAAAATTAAAAATCAACAATTATATATAGGCTCGATTTGAGCTCGAGTTTGGCTCGAGCTCGTGATAAGCTCACAATTCCACCGGTTAACTTAGTAGTTTTTAGGATAATAAGACGATATGGTGAAGCGGTATTGATGGATTTAATCCTTTATTACCAACTCCGAGTAACATGATCATAATGGAGTTTTAAGCGGCTTTAAAGCGGTGCAAGAGACCCAACTAAGTCCCAAGGAAGGCTAGGAAACATGCGAAGGAAGAATAAGTCAAAAGCCATCCAAAGAAAGAACAAAGAAGAAATCAAAGAAAAAAAAATCAGCACTTTGGGCGCACCGTGCGCTCTGCTGGAAGCACCCCAGGCGCACCGTGCGCCCCTTCTGAGGAATTTCAGCTTTGTTACGGGCTTTCATCAAATTAAAGCTCATTAAACCTCTATTATGTGTGGACTATATAAAGATGAAAACACTAGGTTTTCATCATCCTATCTCATCTTTTATCTTTGTCTTGTTGAACAATTAATCAAAGTTGTAATCTTGAGATTTTTCATCTATTTTAGGTTTAGATCTAGAATGGGTAACTAATCTTATTTCTTAATCCAATCCTCAAAGGTGTAATCTTTTGGTTGTAAGACTCCTAATCTTTCCCTAATTATTGTTATTATTGTTAATCCCTTGTGTTTTATGTTGTTAAATTTGGAAACTTATTTGATTAAAAAAATTAAGTGTGATTTCCTTGTTATCTTAATCTTACCATTTTCCTAATCTATTGTTGTTAGAATCATTAAGTGTGATTTCCTTGTGATTCTATTTTTGCAACTCCTTGTAATTGAATTAGTGAGTGTGATTTCCTCGTAACTTAACTTACAAGAGAGGGATTAACTTGCAATTTGGTATTAATTGTGCTCATTGTACCTAATTGCTCTTATTGAACCTCTCATGCTTTTATCTTCTTATTAGTTGAATCAATGTATGTGATTTCTACTTGGAATGATTAATAAGTTGGGTTGATGATTAAGTGTGATTTCCTTGTCATTTACCACTATTAAGGAGGTTTAGAAGATTAATCTTCACAATAAGATAATAATAATTAATTGGGGAATTAATTGAGTCTAGGATCAACCATTTGAGGACCATTTATAGGATTGGGTTAAGTTTTTCTCAACTTGATTATTTTCATCCTCTAATTGCTTTCTTGTGTTGCACTCTTGTTTGAATTTACTTGTTTTTGAATCAAAATCAAAACCCCCCCTTTTTACATATTGTTTGTTACTTGCACATTTATGCTAGTTACTCTTTTAATTACACAATTGCATTCCCCCTTCCCTTGGGTTCGACCCTTGCTTTCCACTTTATTTTAGTTTAATTAGTAGGTAATTAGTAAGGTTATAAATAGTTAATTTGTCCGTCTTTAATAGCGACGTTTTAGGCGAGTCAAATTTTGGCGCCGTTGCCGGGGAAGGTAACGGTTTTGCTAGTGTTTTTAATTGTGTTTCTAGATTAGTTGTGATATTTTTATTATATTGGTGTTTTAGTTAGCATAATTTTCATCCTAGACTTACTCTTGTTTTATTTCAATTATCTTTGTGTGGTTATTTTGATTGTGTGTTGTGGTGTAGAATTTGTATGGTCCATACTAGGACCTCTAGTGACCCTTTGCTCCCTCTTAACCCGGAAATCCAAAGAACTTTGGCTTGGCTAGAAGGTGGCATAAGACGAGATCAAGAACCATCAATCATTGAAGAAATAGATTCAACTACTCAACACCATCAAGTGGAGGATATTCATTCTTCACCATCTACTTCCACCAACTTTCTCATAGTTGAAGACCCACCTATTCCTCTAAACATCATCATGGGGGATAGACCACGAGCTCCTAGCATTGAAGAACTCACCGCCCCGGATCTATCTCAAGTTCCTCTTTGTATCACTTTTCCGGCCTTGGCGGAAGAAGCCACCTTTGAGCTCAAATCGGGGCTTATACATCAACTACAACTTTTCTATGGAAGAAGTTTGGATGATCCTAACAAGCATATAAGTGAATTTTATATTGTTTGCTCTAGAATGAAACCCAATGGAGTTACGGATAAGCAACTACAACTACGAGCTTTCCCCTTTTCTCTCAAGGATGCCGCTCGAGATTGGCTATACTACCTACCTACCGGTAGCATTACTTCGTGGATGGATTTGAAGAAGGCATTCTTGGCTAAATACTTTCCGGCTAATCTTTCTTCTCATTTAAAAAAGGAGATTGGCTCTACTAATCTTTCTTCTCATTTAAAAACGAGTATTGGGAAAGATTCAAGAGATTGATTGCTAGTTGCCCATACCATGGGTATTCCGATCACGACTTACTTCTCAACTTTTATGGAGGACTCAATGAAGAAGATGGGAGAATGGTAAAGGCCGCATCCCAAGGTGGAATTGAGAGCATGTCGGTGGCGGAGTCCAATGCTCTTATAGAGAAATTGGTAAGAGGTGCTAGGTCTTATGGGAGAAGGACAAAGAAGATGGGTTCCACCTCCTCCTCATGTCCCTTGGAGGAGAAAGTCGATACACTCACGTATTTGGTGAGAGATCTACTAAAGGCAAAGGGAAACACCTCTCATGTAAAGTTTTGTGGGCTATGAAATGATCCTACCCATCCAACCGATGGGTGTCCATCCTTGTTTGAAGAAGAGGGAAATGAGGCGCTCAATGCACTTGAGTCATATGGGCAAAATCAAAGGATCAATGATCCATTCTCAAATACTTATAATGCGGGAACAAAGAATCACCCTAATTTTAAGTGGGATCAAAGTGGGAACAACAATCAAAGGGGGCCATCAAACTCCTCCTTCACAAAACCTCACCAATACCAAAGGGAGAATTCAACCCCACCTTCTAAATCCTTGGAAGATCTTGTGATTTCACTTGCGTTGAATCAAGCCGAATTTCAAAAATCCACCCAACAATTCCAAACAACCACTCAACAATTTCAAGTCTCCATCCAACAACATAACCAACTCACCGACTCTCGCCTCTTGAATCTTGAAACTCAAGTGGGGCAAATCCTAAATATAGTTTCACAACAACCAAATCAAGGTGGGAGGCTCCCTTCACAAACTATTCCACCTCCCACGGAACAAGCTCAAGCGGTTTCCTTGAGGAATGGTAGAGAATTGGAGGAATTGCCTAAGCCTCCTAAAAAGTCAAGACCCCCTCAAATTTTTCATGAGAGAAATGATATAGTTGAGGAGGAAATTGAAGTGAGAATGGAAGATGATCAAGTTTCTACACCGAAGCAAGTGAATGACATGCAACCACTTCCCTTGCCGGATTATGAACCCGAAGCTCCGTTTCCAAGTGCTCTTAATGATACAAGGGTGATGGATAAAAAGACTTCAAGCATTTATGAAATCTTTTGTAAAGTTGAGGTAAACATTCCACTCCTTGATCTTCTTAGTAGTGTGCCTAAACATGCTAAGTTTTTGAAAGAATTGTGCACTACTAAGCGGACCAACAAAGCTAAGAGTATGAGAAAAGTGAGAGCTAGTGAACATGTGTCGGCTATATTTCAAAAACGTTTGCCTCAAAAATGTGGTGATCCGGGCATGTTTACTATACCTTGCAAACTTGGAGAGTTGGAATGCCAACGAGCTATGCTTGACTTAGGAGCATCCATTAATGTTTTGCCTCATTATCTTTATGAGTCTCTTAAGTTGGGTCCTTTGAAACCAACTCATGTGGTCATTTCACTAGCCGATAGGTCCAACATCTATCCAAGGGGCATCGTTGAGGATGTCTTGGTCAAGGTGGGGGACATGGTTTTCCCTGCCAACTTCTATGTGATTGAAATGGAACCCGAGAAAGGCTCAACTTCTATCTTATTGGGAAGGCCCTTCATGAAAACTTCCAAAACTAAGATAGATGTGTCTAGTGGGTGTTTTACTATGGAGTTTGAGGGTCACTTGATTAAGTATAACATTTATGAGGCCATGAAATATCCCACCGAGTCCTCTTCTTTGTGCTTTCTAGAGATTTTTGACCCCATTATTCAAATCGTCTATGAGTTGTACGTGTAAAAGTGATCGTTTGAATGTTGCATTAACTAATGGAATGGTTGGAGAGGAGTTGGGGTATGCTTTGTCTTGTAATTTGCAGGAAACTATGCAAGAATTGGAGGAAAATCCACCAATGGAAGAATGGGAAGAAATAGAAGCAAGAAGGATATCA
Organism: Heliosperma pusillum; assembly: GCA_022085475.1. Taxonomy (NCBI): domain Eukaryota; kingdom Viridiplantae; phylum Streptophyta; class Magnoliopsida; order Caryophyllales; family Caryophyllaceae; genus Heliosperma; species Heliosperma pusillum. The sequence goes on along the minus strand of JAIUZE010006312.1, from coordinate 3,346 downwards.
GACCCTCAGACGCACCGTGCGCCCTGGCCATCCTCAAAGGGCGCACCGTGCGCCCGACCCCCTGGAAGTGAAATGTTTTTCGATTTTTTTTCTTTGATGGAGGAGCTACCGAAGGAAAAACCTATTCCTTCTATTGTTTGGGCCCCTATTATTGAGTTAAAGCCCTTAACAAGCCACTTAAAGTATGCTTTTCTAGAAAAGAAAGATGATCAAAGAAGATTAATTTGTGAGGCGGATGAGGTTGAAAACGGGAAAGTTATGGTTTTTGAGAATGTTGGTTGTGACCCTCCCTTGACTAAGAAGTTAGTGAGTTTGAACCTTGAGGCAAATTTAAATGAGGGAGCCGATAAACATGTGTTTGTTGAGGTTTGGTCACACAAAGAGAAACCATCCTTAGTTTGTGTGAAAGAGCCACCTATGCTAGTTCCTAAAGAAGATATTAAGCCGCCTCACTCCTACTTGTTGGTTTTCACCAAGCCTAAGTTCTCTTCCAAGGAGCCTTACCGTGACATGAGATCGTTTTGTCTTGCTAATTCTTGTTATGTCTTGGCCTCCTACTATCTTCATTTCTCTACTTTGTGGACCAACATCTTTGATCGGCTACTAAGGGCGTTGAGTTGTTCTACTCTTGACTCTTGAAAAGAAGAATCTTGAAAAGGCGTCGAGCAAACGACGAAAACAAAAAGCGCTTTACGGGAGGCAACCCGTACTCCTTACTTCATTTTTATTTCCCTTTATTTGCATTTTGGTGTTCACCTTCACTTTGAGGATAAAGTGAAAAACAAAGTGTGGGGTGGACATGAATTGGTAGTTTGTACATTTATCTTTTATTGTATTGCATCTTTGAAGAAAGAAAAAAAAAACCCGGCTAGGATGAAAACCCGAAAGGGCATCCTAGGCAAAATTGGGTAAGTGGCCAAGGACGGAGTGAAAACCCGAAAGGGCACTCCGGGCAAAATGAAAAACTGAGTGCGTGCCACGAGAGTAGAGTGAGGAAAAGAAGCTAAACCAAAAACCCGCAAGGGCGGGCGGTTTAGGCAAAATGAGAGACTTAGGAAAAAAAAATGAACAATGTCAACTTGATGTGCTACTTCCGATTTGGCGTTGGCGACATAAGTGGAGAAGTCCTTGAAGGAAGAAAGGGTAGGATAGAGTGTGTCGGGCTAGATGAAGGGGGACTTTGGAGGATTATGTTGTGCCTAGTGCTTGGTACCCATTCATGATATTAGATATATGTTGTGGTTGTCTACTTGTAGAAGTAGGAGATGCCTTGATGGCAAGACAACCTTGTTTCTTACATGCTTGGAGTGATAAGGGGTTGATATAAGGAGAATGGTAAGTCGAATTGAAAGATGAGAGTCGGTATTTGGAGGATTTAGGATCATTGTAGATGAGGGATGAAATAAGGAGGGCGTGCGAGAGAAGAGCGACTCTCTTGGGAGGCTTTGGGTCACCTATGTTTTGTAGGTTGTGTTGACCGAATGGTGACCACGTTTTCAATAGAATGAGGGAGATATAAGAAGGATGGGGTGCGAGAGAAGAGAGCGTGTTCGTGTGAGCTTACTCTTATCTTATGAGCCTTGTGATAAAACGATCGTATTTGATAGTTTGCTCGGGACGAGCAAAGGGCTAAGTGTGGGGTTTTTGATAAGCTCACAATTCCACCGGTTAACTTAGTAGTTTTTACGACAATAAGACGATATGCTGAAGCGGTATTGATGGATTTAATCCTTTATTACCAACTCCGAGTATCATGATCATAATGGAGTTTTCAACGGCTTTAAAGCGGTGAAAGAGACCCAACTAAGTCCCAAGGAAGGCTAGGAAACATGCCAAGGAAGAACAAGTCAAAAGCCATCCAAAGAAAGAACAAAGAACAAATCAAAGAAAAAAATCAGCACTTTGGGCACAACGTGCGCCCTGCTGGAAGCACCCCAGGCGCACCGTGCGCCCCTACCTTCTGACGAATTTCAGCTTTGTTACGGGCTTTCACCAAATTAAATCCCATTAATCCTCTAGTATATGTGGACTATATAAAGATGAAAACACTAGGTTTTCATCATCTTATCTCATCTTTTATCTTTGTCTTGTTGAACAATTAATCAAAGTTGTAATCTTGAGATTTTTCATCTATTTTAGGTTTAGATCTAGAATGGGTAACTAATCTTATTTCTTAATCCAATCCTCAAAGGTGTAATATTTTGGTTGTAAGACTCCTAATATTTCCCTAATTATTGTTATTATTGTTAATCCCTTGTGTTTTATGTTGTTAAATTTGGAAACTTATTTGATTAAAAAAATTAAGTGTGATTTCCTTGTTATCTTAATCTTACCATTTTCCTAATCTATTGTTGTTAGAATCATTAAGTTTGATTTCCTTGTGATTCTATTTTTGCAACTCCTTGTAATTGAATTAGTGAGTGTGATTTCCTCCTAACTTGACTTACAAGAAAGGGATTAACTTGCAATTTGGTATTAATTCTGTTCATTGTGCCTAATTGCTCTTATTGAACCTCTCATGCTTTTATCTTCTTATTAGTTGAATCAATGTATGTGATTTCTACTAGGAATGATTACTAAGTTGGGTTGATGATTAAATGTGATTTCCTTGTCATTTACCACTATTAAGGAGGTTTAGAAGATTAATCTTCACAATAAGAAAATAATAATTAATTGGGGAATTGATTGAGTCTAGGATCAACCATTTGAGGACCATCTATAGGATTGGGTTAAGTTTTTCTCAACTTGATTATTTTCATCCTCTAACTGCTTTCTTGTGTTGAACTCTTGTTTGAATTTACTTGTTTTTGAATCAAAATCAAAACCCTCCTTTTTACATATTGTTTGTTACTTGCACATTTATTCTAGTTACTCTTTTAATTACACAATTGCATTCCCCCTTCCCTTGGGTTCGACCCTTGCTTTCCACTTTACTTTAGTTTAATTAGTAGGTAATTAGTAAGGTTATAAATAGTTAATTTGACCGCCTTTAATAGCGACGTTTTAGGCAAGTCAAATTTTGGCGCCGTTGCCGGGGAAGGTAACGGTTTTGCTAGTGTTTTTTTTAATTGTGTTTCTAGACTAGTTGTGTTAGTTTTATTGTATTGGTGTTTTAGTTAGCATAATTCTCATCTTAGACTTACTCTTGTTTTATTTCGATTATCTTTGTGTGGGTATTTTGATTGTGTGTTGTGGTGTAGAATTTGTATGGTCCATACTAGGACCTCTAGTGACCCTTTGCTCCCTCTTAACCCGGAAATCCAAAGAACTTTGGCTTGGCTAGGAGGTGGCATAAGACGAGATCAAGAACCACCAATCATTGAAGAAATAGATTCAACTACTCAAC
>JAIUZE010006309.1:0-25103 GCA_022085475.1 Heliosperma pusillum | reverse complement strand
GCAATACGAGATATAATGATAAGATCATATAGAAATCAAATCCGAAACCATCATGTTATTCAACGACTCGGGAAAGACACTCTTAGGCAATCGAATACGCTCACTAGGGCTTACATCTCACCGTTAGCGGTATTAGATTGATAAGATTGAGACTCGACAGACAAACCAAGTCAAGTCATGCGATGATCACATAATATCCAACATATTACCATCCATTCACGAACCAAGACCTTGACGGTGTCCAATCATGCAATGACCATGAACAATATCATGAAATCACGCATTCAAAGACGACGACACGAGACGACATCTATCACGGTAAATGAAACGCACTAGCATCGTGTACATGGCAAGTATGATTAACAGGCATCCACGGGATAAGCATTTCCCTGAACTCATACACGATGCTACATTTCGTATATGTAGACTAATTTCCTCCTGGTTGCACGACGATAATAATACGGTCCTAGTCTAAACCTGGCCAGATTCTCGGAATAAACGTGTTCCGATTCGACATGCGATAAACATTTCGCATCCAAGACTCGGTCTACAATATATATGCCGAGTACCCCAAATTCGGTAGATCAATTCACGAAAGAGGCGGAAAAGAGCTCAAGCCTCATAACAAGCGGTACGCTACATGCAAATAACACCACCTCGCAAGTACACAACATTTGACGGCCGGGTCGATCAACGCATAGCGTTCAACTCCCAACAACGTCGTCGTATGCCCACTACACATGCAATTAAGCAGTAGGATACCTCTCCGTTCCGACATTCCAGCCTTACGAACGGGAAGGTAGCCAAGGGAATGAGAATACAAAGCACAAGACAAAATAGTGCTCAAACCGACTCATTTGTAAAAACCGACTCAAAGTGGGAACATATCGAAAACCGTCACAAAACATGTGATACATGCGAAAGAGATATCATATATCCAAAACATGAATATTATAAGACATTACGTAAAATTATACGATAAACGGATCATGCGAACTATTATAAATCACGAGTTTTAGAAAATAAAGGAAATGCATACAGCCGTGTTCCAGGCCGGGCAACAGACCGGCGGCCGGTGGGCCGGCTCAGAACACAGGGCAAAAATCCAAAACTCACAAAAACAGAGAAATGTAGTCTAGGCCGGTCAGTAGACCGGCGGCCGGTGGGCCGGCACAGAATTCAACACCAAAATCCTAACATCACTACTGAGGTGTTCTAGGCCGGGCAAGAGGGAGGCGGCCGGTACCCCGGCTCAGAGCACACCACTACCAAACACAAAAATCACAAGTTTGGAAACTATCAAAATAAGGGTCTACTTCAAATGGTCATAACTAGAGTTATAGATATGGGAATGCAGAAATTCCAAGTCGAGGTGATAGCTTATCCTCTTACGGTTCCAACGAGTGGTCACAAGCCCAAAACAAGCGAGTAACGAAGGAGTTATGATCATTCTACGAAAAAGGGTCGGTGCAGGAAATTCCCAGCCGGGCACTAGACCGGCTGCCGGTCCTTCGGCCAAGAACCCCATTCTACCCGAGAACAACCAACACCATTCCTATCATTTTCAATTCTCCTAATTCACTTCTAATAATTACCAATAATCAATATTCATCATCAACAATCATCAAATAACAACAATCATAAATCATAACATGATTCCTAAGCTTCTAATCGTATTCCAAATACGATTTCTAACATATAAAGCATGCAAAACACGTAAATGATACCGAGTAACCCTTCACCGTTACCTTTACGCGTCTTTAATCGATTACTAAGCCTTCCTAATCTCCACCTACATACAATTAGATAATAAAAGACGAATATCATTCATCTTGAGAAAGACGGATAATTTAAAAAGCGAGAAAGACGGTAATTTTATTACCAATACGGATAGAGGAAGGTAAGAGGGGAAGAATGAGACGAACTTACGTAAATTCTATCGAGTAACGAAGAAACTACGCCAATTCTAAGCTTGAAATCAAAGAGGGAAAAAGATGAGCTTTCTTAATGGAGAAGAAAGGGGGTTGTGTGTTTGATTTGTGTTTAATGAAGAATTAGGTTAAGGAATGAGTTGTGTGAGTTATGAGAGAAAAAGTCAAAGACGATTTTCAAAGTCAAGAAAGTCAAACTTGGCTGAAGACGGCTTTTTCATGAAATCTCGCAGAAATTCCAAATACGAACTCGGAAATTCAAAATTCGACTCGGAACTTAAAATTATAAATTATAACTTAAAATTACTGAAACGATTTCGTAAAATATTTCTATTAGAAAAATAGGGTACATTTCCGGGTGTTACAATCACCCCACCTTTTAAAAAGTTTCGTCCTCGAAACTTGAGAATAGAAAACAAAAGTATCAAGAACAAGAATCGGTTTTCAAAATTAATACGAAAACTTTTATAAGGGCAACATTTATGCAACGAGTTTCATCTCGAAAACGTTTTAAAGAAATTTTTTCATAAGTGTGAAACTTTACTTACGGATCTCAAGAATGCTCGTCGCGAACGAGAACTCTAATTATCCAAACCAATCTTTGTCGAAATAGTGAAGTCGAAATTCAAAACAACGTTAGTAAGTGCAGGACTAGTTATCAGACGTCTCCAATAACAAGTGCAAACATCCAACCAAACGCAAAATCCAAATATAAAAGGTAAAGAAATCTAATTTCTCCAAAAGAGGGTACACAAAATATATCCTTGGACTTCTTTGAAACGTTAAATTAGAAATATAACATGAAAATTTGAAGGTTTTCTCAAAGATAAAATCAAAATACGAACACATTACACGTACATAGAGCGACTCAAACATAAAGTTCACAAATCACGATAACAAAATATATACAAAACACGCAAAAACAAAACAAATCGAATTCTTAGGGAAAGGAAGAATCACGATGAAGTCGGCACGAAGATCTACAAGAACTCAATAGTACTAACTCCACTGATACTCTAATCCTCAAGAGAATGCAATTTACCCAATTTGCAACTCATCATTTTCAATCATCAGAATTCCTACAAAAATACTTCATAATCATGAAACTTCGAGTAACAAATCCCAATTATTCGAATCCCATTAGAATCTACTAAGGTCCATCGGCACGGTAGACTCCACGACTAACAATCCACAAGGTAAAGAGACTTACCATGAAATCCTTTAATCCAATTTACTTCAAACTCATTATCCTAAATTTACAAAGAACTTTCTCATCCTCGAAAGTCAAAACACAAACCACGCAACAAAACATAATCATCTAGGATCCAACTAGCCTCATCCAAAGACTCACGACAAGGGAAAATTCACAATCCATTATCGGTTATAAGGATTCATTAATACGCCATGATATCCTTAATTCGATCATTACTACGCTCGAAGCCTCAAATATAAATAGCCACATTAGCAAACTACGGAGGTCACTAATCCTCAAGATAATGGGTTCACCATTCTATCTTTATATTCCATAACAACTGAGCACTCACTATCCAAAGCTTGCTACGAATATTTCTCAATCTCAAACTATGATTCCTTAAGAATAAAAGAGAATTACTAACTCCAAACCACAAATGATCAATCACTTGGCAATCAGACAACCATTCAAATCATATCGTTCATCTAAAACTCAATATGAATCGATTTTCATTTACGACAAAACTCCTCAAACTTTGGGTACCGGGTCAATTTCCCTAAAGCAAGGTCTCTTTTAGAATCCACCAATTAGAGACATCAATTCTCAAATGATATACCAAGCAACCGTTATAATACCCAACAACAACGAACTATTATCATGATCAACTAATTTCTCAAAATAATACTAGAATACCAAGCTCCAAATCTAAAACCACTAAGAGAGGATACATTATCACTATTAGGATTCATCCTAGAGTTTAAGTCCTATTTTCCATGATCAAAAGCAACATGAAATTTGCTAAATCCAAAGACACATATTCTAGCTAAAGAATCCCAAAATTCATTACACTTATTCTCTAAGCTTTAGAAACGGAGTATCCAATCCACTAGAGAAAAGATGAAGGAGCAACGAGATAGGAAACGATAAGGAAACTCAAGGAGAACATTAGAATAATTCAAGCACGAGATTACAAGAGAGGAGCGCTGAAAATAACGAGGTCAAGAAATAAGATACGAGCATGCGATTTCTTAAAGATCAATCTTGACAAAAACATTCAAGAATGGAAATGAAAAGGGACAATGGCACGGGTAATGGTTTAAGGTTTAATCCACAAAATTTCTCCTTTCAAAATTAAGGCGATAATAAAACCACTTAATTATTCCTTTACAAAGGCCTCTTACAAGGGACCATCATACCACGAGCAGTCATCAAAGTAAGGTACACCTAGACTTGATAAATCGACTACAACCCAATTCATCCATCCTTTCATATCACGCGGAATCCCAAATGCGGAATTGCAACTCAAGCATAATAACATTCTCTCAACTCCATAATTTGACACATTCCCAAACATTTCAAAAACCGAAGAACCAATAAGGAATTCTCCATACCAATCTCTTTTCAACTCCTACGGCCACAAGGTAGAACACCGAACAAAACATCATCATCAATATCATATAGCCCACGAGTTCATTATTATCAAGGTACAACATCAAGCCAAACATCATCATTAACATCCCAAGGTATTTCCATCATAGATCACATCCTCGAATCTCGCTCATATCTATAATCCTCAAGTAATATGGTTCAACTTACAACGAAACCTTACTACTTCAAACAAGTCTCCAATACCATAAGATAAGATCATATCTTTAAATCCAAGAACTATAGCCAAATGCTTTTCCACCAAGCCTACACTTACAAACACACCATAGGAAACCACAAGACGTCACTTAGTCTCAAAAGCATTTTGCACCTCAAGATATCATTCTAAACTTCTTATTTACACCAAATAAACATATCATAAGCATGGTCTTCAAAACAATAATAAACTTCTAAGTCCAAAAGACTAAATTACTAATGAGTTAAGAAGTCATAGCCAACTCATTCAACCTTACACCATCAAATACCATGAACTATCTACACATTAGTCATGGCAAGCATCAAGCATAAAAATCATCAAACTTATCTTACTACCTTTCCTTAGAGTTACAATCAATCATCAATATAGGGTGGATTAAGATCTACACCATTTTCCTCAAATCACAAAATCATTCTAACAAACACTAATAGTCCATAAAGTCTAAAATTCTTCCGACCAAGTATAATATAACACAAACAAATGGGTATGACATCCATAAAAATGTTACAAGAGGAAGGTAAGGATAACAATGGTAAGATGGAGGAAACTATCAAGATTAGTTTTCAAGAGGCAAACAAGTTGGAAGAGAAATTAAAGAAGCACCTATATAGAAAAAGGGAAAAAGATACATTAAAGGCACAAGAGATCAACGATGAGGGAGAAGTACAATTCAAATAGGCTCGTCGATCTATAATCTTCGGCCAAAGATTACTTCTTCTTGCCAACCTACGGTCCACCTCATAATGGTTGATACAAACAAACATAACATCATTTAACACAATCAACAAACAAGTTAGAACCTAACAAACATCAAGTACACCAAAGACTACCACCTTAGGTCCTTAAGTCTACCCAGCTCTCATTTATTATTTCAAGGTCAAGTAGTTTAAGTTAGGGTTCACGTGTGTGCGTCGGGAGCGATAAAGCTCTGATACCAACTGTGACAACCCTCGCGAATGCGGAAATAATAAACAAACAAGCATGTGAATTATATTGCGGAAATAGGTAGTTTTTAAAAACTTTTATACATGCAAGTTAAATAAAACGAGGAGTGTCAAAATATTACAACTAAGTGCGGAAAATAACAAAGAGACGGAGTCTCTCAAAATGTTAACAAAGAACAAGTGTTTAGCAAATAAGCTAAAATCGTCTAGAGGTTAATCTTCCAGGGACAACGCCCGCTAGCTCACACCCGAACCCCAAAACATCATATCCAAAAAGGCATCCAAGCAAGCAACCTGTTCATTCATGAAAAACATGAACGCCACAGTCAGTGGGGAGTAACTCCGGGTTCTCCCATCCATATCACATCAAACGTACATAAAAGGAAATACAAAAGTAGAAGCATGCATATATAGATATACATGTGAGATACGATAAGGATAGATAGGCAATTCATTATATAATGATAAGAGCATAAGAGTTACAAGTCCGAATCCATCATGTTATACAAAGACTCGGGGAAGACACTCTTAGGCAACCGAATACGCTCACTAGGGCTTGCATCTCACCGTTCGCGGTATAAGTTTGATAAGATTGAGACTCGACAGACAAACCAAGTCAAGTCATGCGATGATCACAATAAATCCAACATATTATCATCCATTCACGAACCAAGACAATGACGGTGTCCAATCATGCAATGACCATGAACAAGATCATGAAATCACGCATTCAAAGACGACACAAGACGACAAATCTCACGGTAAATGAAACGCACTAGCATCGTGTACGTGGCAAGTATGATTAAAAGGCATCCACGGGATCACATTTTCCTGAACTCATACGCGATGCTTACATTTCGCCTATGTAGACACATTTCCTCCTGGTAGGAATAAGGCTCCTAATCTAAACCTGGCCAGATTCTCGGAATCACATTTTCCGATTCGATAGGCGATCACGTTTCGCACCCAAGACTCGGGCTTAAATAATAATAAATGCCGAGTACCCACATTCTCGGTAGATCAATTCACGAAAGAGGCGGAAAACGAGCTCAAGCCTCATAACATGCGGTACGCTACATGCAAATAACACCACCTCGCAAGTACACAACATTTGACGGCCGGGTCGATCAACGCATAGCGTTCAACTCCCAACAACGTCGTCGTATGCCCACTAACACATGCATTTAAGCAGTAGGATACCTCTCCGTTCCGACATTCCAGCCTTACGAACGGGAAGGTAGCCAAGGGAATGAGAGTACAAAGCACAAGACAAAATAGTGCTCAAACCGTATCATTTGTAAAAACCGACTCAAAGTGGGACATAGCAAAAACCGTCACAAAACATGTGATACATGCGAATGAGATATCATATATCCAAAACATGAATCAATACCTGATACCCAAGCATTAGACCAAGTTTAAGAAGCATAATAAATAAGAAACATAGATAACTCTCCAAAACAACAAGTTTGGAAACTAACTTAAACAAGGGTTCACTTCAAACTATCATAACCAGAGTTCTAAATATGGGAATGCAGAAATTCCAAGTCGAGGTGATAGCTTATCCTCTTACGGTTCCAACGAGTGGTCACAAGCCCAAAACAACCAAGTAATGAAGGAGATATAAGCATTCTACCAAAAAGGGTCGGTGCTGTGAATTTGCACGAGTCCACCCGAGAACAACAACACTATTTCTATCATTTCCAATTTTCATAATTCACTTCTATCAACTATCAACAATCAATATTCATCATCAACAATCATCAACTAACAACAATCATCATCAAAATCATAATTTCTAAGCTTTCTAATTGTATTCTAAATACGGATTCTAACATGGAAATCATGTAAAACACGTAAATGATACCGAGTAACCCTTCACCGTTACCTTTTCGCGTCTTTAAACGGTTTCTAAACCTTCCTAGTCTCCACCTACATACAATTAGATAATAAAAGATGAATATCTTTCACCTTGAGAAAGACGGATAATTTAAAAAGCGAGAAAGACGGTAATTTTATTACCAATACGGATAGAGGAAGATGAGAGGGGAAGAATAAGACGAACTTACGTGAATTTGAGCAAGAAATGAAGGCGTAGGATCGATATTAAGACTTGAGCAAATATGGAGGCTAGTTTTGGTGGTTTGTATGAGGAAGAAGAAGGAGATTGAGTTGTGAGGGAGTTAGGTTATGAGGGAGTATATATAGGGTGAGTAAGTGGAAAAGTCAACGAAAGTCAAAGACGGTTCCAAAGTCAAGAAAATTCAAAGACGACTTAAAATTCAAGAAAAGTCAAAGACGACTTAAAATTTCAAGAAAAGTCAAAGACGACTCAAACTCGACTCAAAAGTCAAGAAAAGTCAAACTCGACTCAAAAGTCAAGAAAAGTCAAACTCGCCTTAAAACGGGATTTTCATGGAATCTCACAGAAATTCCAAATACGAACTCGGAAATTCTAAATTCGACTCGAAACATAAAAAGCTAATTTAAAACTTAAATTCGCTGAAAAGATTTCGTAAAATATTTCTACTAGAAAAATAGGGTACATTTCCGGGTGTTACAATCTTGTTGAATCACCCAGAAAGAACAACCCTAAAAGGAAGTTCACAAACATCGGAGACACATACTCCAATGCCTTGAAAAGATTAACTCAACAAGGCAAGCTCCAGCCTATAGGACCTACACCTGATCCGGAAAAGAAGAGTAAGTTATGGAATGAGAACGCTTACTATGAGTATCAAAGAGGCAAAGGGCATGACACAGAGAAATGCTTCAGATTGAAGCATGTCCTTCAAGATATGATTGAGGATGGTTGTCTACCCATACCCCAGGAGGCAAACCCAACAACACTAAGAATCCTCTTGGAATTCTAATGATCATGGATGAAGAATCTACCTTGGATTGTTCACACCTCATCTCCCCAGTTGAAGATCAAATTAGCATGCTCGAAAATGAAGAAAGGTATTCCACCATTTCTCCTACCATCGATGACTTCATGCATGGGCTAGAAGTCTGAGTAGACAGCTTTCAGAGCTCGAAACTATCGTGACATCCCTACTCATTCCGGGCACCAAACCCTCTAAAGGCATACCACGAGCTCCAGTCCTGTCCCTACAATCTACAATGCAAGAGGTAATCACAACATGTGACAACCTGGTTGAACGAGTCACCACTTTAGAAGCTGAAATCATCAGTTTGAAAAACTCAATTCCGTCAATGGAATATGGGCCGATGAGGATGAGGATGAGCACCTCACAAAACACTCTCAAACGTAGGATAGTGAAGATCAAGATATAGACTCTCTTACTCAATCAGGGCGCCCTTATCAAAGTGTCCCTCAGAACAATCCTTCCACTAATGGTCCAGTTACTAACACCACTGTCGTCACCCCAAATGATGGCGATGGTACATCTACTGACCATTTACTAAAGCAACTATAGAAGACAAAGGCTGATCTTTCAGTCTGGCAATTAATTGCAAGTTCATTTCCCCATCGCCAGGCTATACTACAAGCATTGGCAAAGCTAAATGTAGCACACGACTCTACACCTAACGATGTAGTTAACTTGTTCTTCCAAGATTCAGTCAAGCTAAGTAATCTAGTTACTTTCTGAGATGAAGACTTGCCTCCTTTCATGGCTAGTCACAACCTCGCTCTGTATATCACAACCACGTTTCCTAAAGAATAATATACCAATGACTTTGGTAGATGATGGCTCCGCAATCAATGTCATACCACTAAAGATAGCACGTATATTGGGCATGAAAGAATCACATTGGACTCCTACCAACCAAGGTGTTCGAGCATATGACGGGACACGACGTAAGGTAGTAGGGCTAGTCAACCTCACCATAGCCACTAGGCCAATGGAACGGGAGATCAACTTCCAGATTGTGGACATTGAAGCATCCTTTAACTTACTTCTGGGAAGGCCATGTATTCACGCTTCTAAAGCAGTAACATCCACCATACACTAGAAGATCAAAATTCCTGTAGAGGGCAAAGTAGTGACAATCACTCGTCACCTATCAAAGCCGTGATAGAGAAAATGTCCACCAATCAAGTAATCACGGATCCAGTATACGAGCTTGGAGGCTTTCAGAGTGTGAATCTCGTAGAGAGTGAGTTGTCACTTCTATATTTCGACCCATACTCTAATTTAGTGGTTAGCCACATGCTCAAATCTCAGGGATACTTCCCAGGGATGCATTTAAACCCTACTAGGAAGAGTACCCTTGCACCTTACAAAGAAGGGAACTCTGGAAAGTTACCATTGGGATTGGGATACAAACCCACGAAAGAGGAAGCCTTAGAAATGCTTCATCAAGTCCAAAATCGTAAGAGTAGGGAAATCCAGATGCAATTTTATCTCCCTACTCTAAACGAATCTTTTGTTAGGGAAGGATGCCAAGAATACTTTCATGGATTCCCTGAGCCTTGGCATTATAGAGGAATACAATTAGCTGGAATCAAGGTCTTCCACGATTGCTACTTTATCCCTTTAGAAACGGTTCCTACCGTCAAAGCTCGTCAGACATCTTAGACGGACAAGCACTTAGCCTTCTGTTTGGAGAAGATCAATTCGACAGAGCCGCACAGGATGAGATCATTACCATAAAACTTCAGGACGATCATTTCAACCCTATAGCGTTGATCAACGATGCAGGCTCAAGTCAGCCGAAAGGATGGAAAAACTCGATCAAATGGACCAACAACCTGAAAGTTCATAGACCCTAATTAGACTCCTCTAATTAGTTACTAAATTACTTGTTAATTTAGTGTTTAATAAAGATCTATGTAACATGCATGCAAATTAAAATGCATAATAAAAAGTAAGAAGAAATTTCCTTACATTGGGAAATTTCGGTTTATATGGGCACAACAAGAAACACATTTCTTGTTGTTCTTGTGCTAGAAAGAAAAAGATGATCCTCCTTGTAATCTTCAAATTAGAAGACCTCCTTTGAGATGCACCCAAGAGAGAACCCAAACAATCACTTAGTTTTTGACTAGAAAACACAAGTGAAAAGATGAACTAATATTAATTTTATTACTACTCTAGTAATAGGAAATATTAGTGTTTGAGAGGTTTTAGAGAGATGAGGATTTTAGTGAGATGTACATGCAAAATAAGAATGAACAAGCAAGTAAAAATGAACAACCAAATTGTCCATTTAAGGACACTAAAGGTCCGGCCAAAACAAGCATAAGAGGCCCCTTATTTTGCTTAAAATAATCCCATGCAAATTGGTTGAGTGTAGATGTGAATTAGAACATGATCATGTGTCATAAACATGACATGATCACATGTTGTAGTGTAATACAAGAAACAATTATCATCATGTTATACACTACCCATTTTCGGCACCCACTAGTGTCATTTGGTCCATTTTGATTTTTGATATTTGTCCCACAAATACTTATAATCATATGTTTAATTATCTTGTATAATTAAGGGTTAATTTGATCATATAACAATTATATGACTCAAATTAATAAATAATATACACTTAACTTTTAAGTGATATTTTATCATTATATCAATATATAATGGGTCCCACAATGCCTAGTTAGTTTATTTTACAACTCCTTGTAAATATAATTAACTAATCACCTCTACCTCAAAGTATATGCATAACCTCAACTAATTTAATGAATTAACTATTAATCATTAAATTAAATCTTATTTAATCGTATTAAAATAAGACGTAAAATTTATTCAGTCAATTATCGTATAATTGACTAATAAACTTATCCGGAATGAGTTCGTAACTCAATTTCCAATAATTAACTCTCGTAACTAAACATATATCAAATATATATATAAAGTACTAATTAATATGTATCGTATACAAATAATTAGATTTCTGTTTGGGTCTCATCCTATAGGTGTGACCGAAAGGGGTCAGTTGATTACCGCCGTCATACGACAATAACGTCTAACTCTAGTCAGCTGACCGTTATCGATTTACGTTAATCAACTGACGTGGAGTATCAAAATATTAGTCATCCCACTAATATTCCAAAATGAGATTTATAATATAAATGCACTATTGTGGAGGACACTTGCTCCAACAATCTCCCACTTGTCCGATACAAGTTGTGCATGTAGCCACACTATTGCGGAGGACTCCTACTCCCACAATATCTCCCACTTGTCTCGACAAGTTGTGTGCTACCAATTCTCTTGTCACTTTAGCGTCACATCCTCCCACTCATCGCAAGGTGTCTTTCAGGTCGCACTTGCGATTGGAAAAATAAATTGAGTGGTTTTCTCGATCTGGAGAGTAACTGTCTGACCGGAAAATCTACCATAGATCTCTTCCGAGCGTGGCCACGCATTTCCAGTCACTACTCCTCGAGTGGCCCGAAGATGTTAATACCCAACGTGGGTGGACAATTCCTGTTGACCCAACTTACACTGTATAATGCAAATCACCATGACCCAGTAGATGCCCATCGGCCTCCTTTCACGGCACGACCTAGGACAAAAACCAAAGTCAATCGGAAAATACACCGACTCAGGTAAATGGTCGCCAGTCTAAAGAATCGACTCATAGGAATATAATAGAAATCCCCGCCACGACCAGGCTTCAACAATTTTGATAAGGGACTCTATCATGGTCACTGTCCGACAGAGTGTCTCTACAGTCTGTCTATGTAAATGATCAGTCATCCCCATGACCCCATGGTGCTGAACCAACCATCGATCGACTTACAATCTAGTCATTTCGAGACGTCACCTTATGCAAATGACTAGGGACAATTACTAAGTTCATCATGTTCACTTGAATTGAGTTCAACCTTTCTTATAACCAATTCGGATAAAACAAAGTAATAAAATTTAGTCAATACTAAATAAAAGAGCTCATATAAAACTCGAACAATGAATGCAATTATCATATATGTAAACATTGATACAACATTCAATTATTACATATCACATAATCTAGAGGAATTCAGGAACTCGTCTTAATCCCATCGAGACGACATGACTGTCATGTTTAGCCTTTGTAAGAGGCTTGGTTAGAGGATCAGCGATGTTATCGTCTGTCCCAACCTTACATACATCTATTTCCTTCCTCTCCACGTAATCTCTAATTACATGGTATTTCCTAAGTACATGTCTAGACTTGTTACTAGACTTAAGCTCCTTTGCTTGAAAGATAGCCCCACTAATATCACAATACATCGTGATGGGATCTGTGGCAGTAGGGACTACTCCTAGTCCTTCCAAGAACTGCCGAATCCACACAGCTTCATTTGCAGCCTCTGATGCCGCGAGGTACTCAGCTTCTGTTGTAGAATCCGCAGTCACGCTTTGGTTGAAGCTTTTCCAGCAAACGGCTCCTCCATTCAACATAAAGACATAGCCGGATTGGAATTTTAAATCATCCCTATCAGTTTGGAAACTAGCGTCCGTGTAACCCTTTACACGCAACTCAGTCTCTCCTCCAAACACCAAGAACGAATCTTTAGTCCTTCGTAAGTACTTAAGGATGTTCTTTACGGCTATCCAGTGACTCTCACCTGGATTGGCTTGATAACGACTCGTCATGCTCAAAGCATAGGCGACGTCAGGGCGAGTGCACATCATAGCATACATGATTGACCCAACTGCTGAAGCATAAGGGATCAACTTCATGCGTTCAATCTCCTCGGTGACGGTAGGACTCTGGGATTTACTCAGAGTGATACCATGACCTATTGGAAGAAAGCCTCTCTTAGAGTCTTTCATTTTGAACCGATCAAGAATCTTATCTATATAAGCTTCTTGACTTAATGCTAGTATCCTCTTGGATCTATCTCTATAGATCCGGATACCCAAAATGCGTTGTGCCTCTCCCAAATCCTTCATCTGGAAATGTTTCCCAAGCCACTCCTTGGTAGAAGTAAGCATTGGTATGTCATTCCCAATGAGAAGTATGTCATCCACATACAAGATAAGGAAAGTAACTTTGCTCCCACTAAACTTCATGTATAAACATGGTTCCTCGACACTTCGAGTGAATCCATTTTGTTTAATTACATGATCGAAGCGATGATTCCAACTCCTTGATGCTTGCTTAAGACCATAAATGGATCTCTTAAGTTTGCATACCTTCTTAGGGTTGGATTTATCCTCAAAACCTTCAGGTTGTGTCATGTACACTTCCTCTTCTAGAATCCCATTCAAGAAGGCGGTTTTGACATCCATTTGCCAAATTTCATAGTTATAAAATGCGGCAACCGCTAAGAGAATCCTAATGGATCGAAGCATGGCGACTGGGGCAAAAGTTTCGTCATAGTGTAAACCATGAACTTGAGTGAAGCCTTTTGCCACCAATCTAGCTTTGTAGATATCATTATGTCCATCTATGTCATTGTTGATCTTGTAGATCCACTTGCACTGAAGAGGTCGCACCTTCTCAGGTAAGTCTACCAAGTCCCATACTTGATTTTCGTACATAGAATCCATTTCGGATTGCATGGCCTCTAGCCAATGCTTGGAGTCGGGACTAGAAACGGCCGACTTGTAGGTTGTGGGTTCATCACTTTCAAAAAGTAATAAATCACCATCTCCCTCGATACATCCGAGGTAACGATCAGGTTGAGAACTAATTCTACCTGACCTTCTAGGGACAATAACTGTTTCAGACGAGGAGAGAACGTTTTCCTCCATCAGGTTGAGAACTAATTCTACTTGACCTTCTAGGGACAATAACTGTTTCAGACGAGGAGAGAACGTTTTCCTCCACTTCATTTTCGGTTTGTGGCTCTCGAACTTCGTCAAGTTCGAATTTTCTCCCACTCTGCCTTTTAGAAACGAAATCGCTTTCTAGAAAGACAGCATCACGAGACACAAACACTTTGTCCTCATGACGGTTGTAGAAGTAATATCCACGAGTCTCCTTAGGATATCCTACAAAATAACATTTGTCGGATCTGGGTGCGAGCTTGTCATTAGACTTCTCATGAACAAACGCCTCGCAACCCCAAATTTTCATAAACGACAAATAAGGAACCTTTCCTTTCCATATCTCATATGGAGTTTTATTGGCTGCTTTAGTCGGGCTACGATTTAGTGAAAATATTGCGGTTAAGATGGCAAATCCCCAAAATGAGTCTGGAAGCTCTGTAAGACTCATCATCGACCGAACCATATCTAATAAAGTTCGGTTTCTCCTTTCAGACACACCATTTAATTGAGGTGTTCCAGGAGGAGTCCATTGTGATACTATACCGCAATCTTTTAGGTGTGAATCAAATTCATAATTTAGATATTCACCACCACGATCGGATCGTAGGGTTTTTATCTTTTATTCAATTGGTTTTCCACTTCATGTTGAAACTCTTTGAACTTTTCAAAGGCTTCACTCTTATGCCTCATTAAGTAGACGTATCCATATCTACTCAAATCGTCGGTAAAAGTAATGAAGTACTTGTAACCACCTCTAGCTTGGAGAGTCATTGGGCCACATACATCGGTATGTACAAGGCCTAATACTTCACTTGCTCGTGTCCCTTTTCCCTGTAAAAGGAGCACGAGTCATCTTGCCCAAAAGACAAAGATTCGTAATCAAATTGAAACAAGTCTCTTTATGCGTCGTTCGTTTATATGACCTAAACGACAATGCCAAAGGTATGATTGATTAGGTTCACCTAATTTGAGCTTCTTGCTTTCGATATGATATATTTCATTAACATTATCAAGAACATAAATGCCTCCAATAGCGATGGCTTTACCATAAAACACATTATTAAAAGAAAACGAACAACTATTGTTCTTGATTACAAAAGAGAAACCCTCCGCGTCAAGTACGGAAATGGAGATAATGTTCTTAGTCAAGGAGGGTACAAAATACCAATTATTTAAATACAACTCAAGACCACTAGCTAAGGTTAATACATAAGTTCCTACGGAGACGGCGGCAACTCTTGCTCCATTCCCCATTCGTAGGTCCACATCACCCTTGGCTAGTGCTCGCACGTCCTTCAGCCCCTGCAAGTGATTACAAAGGTGAGAACCACATCCAGTATCAAATTCCCAAGTGGAAGTGCAAGCATAGTTAATATCTATCATATAGAGAGAAGAGAGGATTATACCTGACGGTGTCACACATCCGTCCTTCTTATCCTGCAAATACTTGGGACAATTGCGTTTCCAATGTCCCTTGCCTTTACAATAAAAGCATTCGACCTCGGCGTGCTTCTTGCCCTTAGCCTTGGCATTGCCATTCATAATAGCTTTGCCCTTTCCCTTTCCATGCTTCTTAAATTGGGCTTTGGCTTTTCCCTTCCCCTTTTGAACCCCTAGCTTCAAGTTCTTCAATCTCATTGTAAGAACATCCTTTTGCTCACTCCCACTTGCTTCCCTATCCCTTTCGACTTGGGTAAGGAGAGCATGGAGCTCGTGAAAGCTCTTATCCATGCCATGCATGTTATAGTTTTCCCTAGCTTGGGCAAACTTGGGAGGAAGTGAGTGAAGGATGCGGCCAACCGCTAGCTTCTTAGGAATTTTGACCCCTAGACGATCTAGAGTGTCAACATGTTCCACCATCTTAAGCACATGTGGGCCAACCTTTTGGCCCCGCTCTAACTTGGCTTCAAAAAGCCTAGTCATAGCATTGTATTGACGAATCTCGGGTGATTGAGAAAAGGCCAATGTCACCCTAGAGAATATCTCATATGCTCCAAGGGTGATGTATTGTTGCTTAAGGCTTGAGCACATCGACCAAATCAAGACCATATTGACGTCGTTTGCTACCTTAAGGTATTCCTCATAGGCGACTTTGGCCGCATTAGTGGCTCTTGGGCCGGGTTCATTGGGAGGTGCCTCGGTCAAGTAGCGCAAAACGTTATCCGATAACGCCGCACTCTTGATCGTTTGCTCCCACTCGACGAAATTAGTTCCATCGTCTTTTAAGATGCATTTGTCCATAACGGACCTTAGCCATGAGTCTTTTCCTAGTTGAACGGTGTTGTTATTGTTTGCCATTGCGAATTATGAATAACTACAACAAAATTAGGAAATATTAACATTCATTGTTTTAATCAATTTTACTTGTATAACCAATTTAAACAAGTCACTCATATAACGACCCCTCACGAAATTATATAAGCGATTCCGAGACGCGCATTTTAGACAAAAGAACATGTTATGAAACTTTTATGTAAAAAAACGGTAAGTCAACTTTTGACTAATTCTACTCCTAGAACTCTCGGTCGACGGAGTTCAACTAAACCCATCTCCTAGTCCCAAGATAACGCTTATCTTGTTGAGTCCAACCCAATTTAGGCGTGTGATCGTATCACCCTACTTACCCGAGATAAAAAGGTCCACGTTGTGGTTGTCCTAATGAACACGGGGTTCATAGGTGCTTCAATTAGTCCCAAGATAACGCTTATCTCAATTCCTTTTTTAAGTTATGTGAGAGGTCTTGCCAATTTTAGTCATTAATTCCCTATAAGTGAACTAAGTCGGTGAATTTTGAATAACGTTGAATTGACAATCGATAAATAAAATGCATGTGGGTGATTTTGGCATGTGCGGAAAAATAAAGCAAGCAATCAAATTAAATCCTAGTATGGCCACCTAGCTAATCTAATTAACTAGATGATTACAAATCGGAAACCAACTCCTTGGTCCCTTGCCTCTTCATTGAACGCTTTCCAATATGGCACCGTCTTTTGGAACACCGACTTTGGGAATCACCGTCTTCACAATAAATAATTACAAAATACAAATGAATACATAGCAAATTCCTATTATACATTTGATCTATAAAATGAAATTATTAATTATTACAAAACGGCGATACGAAATCGCAATAAATTACAACCAAATCGGTATTCCCTTACATTACGGGTAATACCGATTAAAACAATCTAGGCCATACTAGGTACAACTTGCAATAAAGTAAATAAATGACATTCATTAATTCAACAACATAAATAAAAATGCTGTAAAATCATGCCAAAATCACCCTCAACACTTGTCATGTTCATTCTAGCTCGGTTTTTACGATGTTTATCGATTTTTATCTACTAAAAATCAATAATCAACACTTAAATCGTATTTAAGCTCAAACTAATTATCTAAACTGATTTAGAACTCAAAATTAGTCCCTACTAATTTCATTTGAATTTAATTAGTTTGATTTGATCGCATTTGCTATTTAAAGAGGTTTAATCATAACTTTTATGAATTAAACCCAAAATAAAATGAAAAATCACTAAAATTGAAACAAAAATATTTGTACATACTGGAACACTTCCAGGAACCTCAAGAACAAAAAACATTTGCCCAAAAAATTTGAAATGATTTTATGAACAAATAGCTTTATAAGAATCGGGTTTTATCAAATAAAAACCAACTAAAATAGTAAAATGATGAAACAAATTTTCAAATTTTACCAGGATGATATAAATAATATTTTAAAATGTACAAAAAATTTTGAACTCCAGAAAGTCTCGTTTCAATTTTAAGAACAAAATAACTCCTTTAAATCGATTTTTATCCAATAAAAATCAATAACCATGCAATACATGACCAAATGTCACGAAACATTACATACAATATGTAAACAATGCATGTGAGATCATATTAAAAATTTGAGGCCAGATTCAACATGCAACTATTTTTAGTTAACTTTTAACATAAAACCGCATGTTAACTCGGTTATAAAGGCCATAAAACATAATAAATAGCAAATTAATTCATAAATTCACCAAATTTGACCACAAACATTTTGAGGTCAGTAGGTATGCATGAAAATCAGAAAATTTCGTGAAAACCATTTTTAACATAAATTTTCGATTTTTACTCAAGTTATCGTAGAACCCGATTTTAATGCTTAAAATCAACATGCATGCTACAAGCTAGCTCTGATACCACATGAAAGTTCATAGACCTAATTAGACTCCTCTAATTAGTTACTAAATTACTTGTTAATTTAGTGTTTAATAAAGATCTATGTAACATGCATGCAAATTAAAATGCATAATAAAAAGTAAGAAGAAATTTCCTTACATTGGGAAATTTTGGTTTATATGGGCACAACAAGAAACACCTTTCTTGTTGATCTTGTGCTAGAAAGAAATAGATGATCCTCCTTTTAATCTTCAAATTAGAACACCTCCTTTAAGATGCACCCAAGAGAGAACCCAAACTAATCACTTAGTTTTTTACTAGAAAATACAAGTGATAAGATGAACTAATATTAGATTTTATTACTACTCTAGTAATAGGAAAATATTAGTGTTTGAGAGGTTTTAGAGAGATGAGGATTTTTAGTGAGATAAGCATGCAAATAAGAATGAACTTGTGTTTAGAAATGAACAACAATTTTGTCCATATAAAGGACACATGGTCCGGCCATCCAAACCTTGTGGTTAATTTGCTTAAAATAATCTCATGCAATTACTTTGAGTGTAGTAGTGAATAAGACCATGATCATGTGTCATAAACATGACATGATCACATGTTGTAGTGTAATACAAGAAACAACAATCATCATGTTATACACTACCAAATTTTCGGCCCCCACTAGTGTCATGTGGTCCATTTTGATTTTTGATATTTGTCCCACAAATACTTATAATCATATGCTTAATTATCTTGTATAATTAAGGGTTAATTTGATCATATAACAATTACATGACTCAAATTAATAAATAATATATACTTAGATTTTAAGTGATATTTTATCATTATATCAATATATAATGGGTCCCACAATGCCTAGTTAGTTTATTTTACAACTCCTTGTAAATATAATTAACTAATCACCTCTACCTCAAAGTATATGCATAACCTCAACTAATTTAATGAATTAACTATTAATCATTAAATTAAATCTTATTTAATCGTATTAAAATAAGACGTAAAATTTATTCAGTCAATTATCGTATAATTGACTAATAAACTTATCCGTAATGAGTTCGTAACTCAATTTCCAATAAATAACTCTCGTAACTAAACATATATCAAACATATATGTAAAGTACTAATTAATATGTATCGTATACAAATAATTAGATTTCTGTTTGGGTCTCATCCTATAGGTGTGACCGAAAGGGGTCAGTTGATTACCGCCGTCATACGACAATAACGTCTAACTCTAGTCAGCTGACCGATATCGATTTACGTTAATCAACTGATGTGGAGTATCAAAATACTAGTCATCCCACTAATATTTCAAAATGAGATTTATAATATAAATGCACTATTGTGGAGGACACTTCCTCCAACAGTATTTTGCTAGCAACTGCTCAGTCTCTGCTTGGAAGTGTGATCCATTATCACTGATGATTTCATGTGGGCAACCATATCGACAGATGATATTGGTTTGTATGAACTTTGCCACATTTTTAGCAGTAAGACTAGTGTAAGATGCTGCTTCAAGCCATTTGGTGAAATAGTCGATAGCCACCAAAATGAAACAGTGACCTCATGTTCCAGCTGGAGTGATCTTTCCAATGATGTCGATTCGCCAAGCAGAAAATGGCCACAGAGAGGTCATGGTGTAAAGCAACGAGGGAGGAACGTGCTGAAAATTCCCAAAGATTTGGCAATTGTGGCAGTGTCTGACGTATTTAAAACAGTCGGACTCCATTGTCGTCCAGTAATATCTCAGACGTGTTATTTTCTTTGCCATCATGGGCCCGCTCACGTGAGGACCGCATTCTCCGTCATGGACTTCTTCCATTACTTTTTGTGCCTGTAAACGATCAAGGCAACTTCAAATGACACCAAGAGGTGTTCTTTTGTCCAATTCTCCTTGCATAAGGAGGTATTGAGAGGCTAGTAAGCGTATGGCGCGTTGTCCCCTCTTATCTATCTCTGGTAGGTATGTAGCGTTGAGCTTGCATTTTAGAATGACTTCGAACCGTGGTTCCTCATGATTCTCTTCTTTGGCGGTGAGTTGGTACACATAGGTTGGTTCTGACTGTCGTTCGATGCATAAAGGCATTTCGATCATGTGATCTGGCATGTTGATCAAGGCTGCAAGTTTTGCAAGAGCGTCTGCGAATTCATTCTCTTCACGAGGTAGATGTAGATAAGTGACTTTATCAAAGAATTGGGCAACTTGATCTATTATGGCCTGATAGGGTACTAGACTTTCACTCCGAATTTTCCATGATCCCGCGACGTGGTTGATTACCAAGGAGGTGTCTCCATGAACTCAAAGATTCTTAATGCCTAGTCTAACTGCCGCTTGTAAACCAATAAGAAAAGCTTCATATTCCACCGCGTTATTTGTCACCTTAAAGTCGGGTTTGACAGATAGTGGTGTATGCTCGCCTTCAGGAGAAATGAGCAACACTCCTACTCCGAATCCTCTTAAAATCGAAGCACCATCAAAATATAGGTCCCAAAAGTCTACACAAGTTTGCAATATATCCTCGTCTAGAAATGACAACATGTCTATTGCTTGGGTGTCGTTGATAGGATTGCCTGCGAAAAACTTAGCAACGACACGTCCTTTTATGACTTTCAGAGGTACTATTGGAGATCAAACTCTGAGAGCATTAAGGTCCATATTGCTAGACATCCGTTGAGGACGGGTTTCTAGAAGAAGTATTTGATGGGGTCCATTTTGGAGTACACCTTGACTGAGTAGCTAAGCATGTAATGACATAGTTTCTTTGTTGCCCACACAAGAACGAGGCATGTCTTTTCGAGAGGTGTTGTTGGACCTATTTTATAGTTTTGATAATGACATGTGTTTACTTGATAATGTGCTTTACTTGATATATCATATGCGTGTAATTGTTTGCTTTAATCTTATTATAGCTAACAACAATTACAAGAAAGAAGATCAAAGTTATAAGAACTTCAGGCATAACTTTGACAAGTTCTGTGACACAAAGTTATAACAACGTCAGGAATAACTTTGGAAGTTTACATAGAAGTTATAGCTACTCAGTCATAACTTTAAAGAAAAACGCTTCAAGCAAGATCTACCTCAAATAACACAAGACTCAAGATGGAGGGTCTTTGTGATCAAGATGAAGAGATGATCCGTATACTGAAGATCTTTGTGAAGATTAGATAGTATAGGTCGTCATTCGGTAACTATTTCATTCAAGTGATTTTAAGTTCAAAGTTATAGCTTTAGCCTATAACTTTGGATGATAAATGTTGATGCATGATTTTGGAAATAAAATATTTTAAATGTTTTCAAAAGTGAAAGAGTATTTTTATATTTATCAATAGTTTTAATAGAGAATATATTTAGGAGATTCTATTGGTTAGTAATACAACTTATGGGTTGTCATGCTACCTAGGGTTTCTAATATATTCTATCTCAATTTGTTGTTAACCTAATAAGCCCACCTAGGGTTTGAGCCACCTAGGGTTTCGTGTAAACCTAGGATTGTGCCTCCTAGGGTTGCGTGCTTCTAGGCTTTCGTGTAAGATAGGAATTTCGGCCTACTTAGGAATTTCGGCCTACTTGAAGTTATTCGCTTGCTTATCGCCTTCACAGCTCATAAAGGAATGAAACTGTTCCAAATGGACGTTAAGACTGCGTTTCTTAACGTGTAACACCCGGAAATGTACCCTATTTTTCTAGTAGAAATATTTTACGAAACCTTTTCAGCAAATTTAAGTTTTAATTTAGAATTTATTATTTCGAGTCAAATTTTGAATTTCCGAGTTCGTATTTGGAATTTCTGCGAGATTCCATGAGAATCCCGTCTTAAGGCGAGTTTGACTTTTCTTGACTTTTAAGTCGTCTTTGACTTTTCTTTACTTTTAAGTCGTCTTTGACTTTTCTTGACTTTTGAGTCGTCTTTGACTTTTCTTGACTTTTGAGCCGCCTTTGACTTTCGTTGACTTTTCCGACTCACCCTTACTTATACTCCCTCATACTCCCTAAACCTAATTCATTTCCACACAACTCATTTCTTTCTTCTTCCTTAAGCAAATATCAAAAACCTTGCCTCCATAATCTTTTCAAGCTTAGAATCTTCATAGCTCGTTCGTTACTTGCTAGAATTCACGTAAGTTCGTCTTATTCTTCTCCTCTTACCTTCCTCTATTCGTATTAGTAATAAAATTACCGTCTTTCTCGCTTTTTAAATTATCCGTCTTTATCAAGGTGAAATATATTCATCTTTTATTGCCTAATTGTAGGTGGAGACTACTAGGAAGGCTTAGTAATCGTTTAAAGATGCGTAAAGGTAACGGTGAAGGGTTACTCGGTATCATTTACGTGTTTTGCATGCTTTATATGTTAGAAATCGTATTTAGAATACGATTAGAAGCTTAGGAATCATGTTATAATTTATGATTGTTGTTATTTGATGATTGTTGATGATGAATATTGATTGTTGATAATGATTAGAAGTGAATTAGGAAAATTGGAAATGATAGAAATGGTGTTGTTGTTCTCGGGTGGACTCGTGTAGTTTCACTGCATTGACCCCTTTTCGTAAAATGATCATATCTCCTTTGTTACTTGCTTGTTTTGGGCTTGTGACCATTCGTTGGAACCATAAGACGATAAGCTATCTCCTCGACTTAGAATTTCTGCATTCCCATATCTAGAACTCTAGTTATGACCGTTTGAAGTGTACCCTTATTTTAGTTAGTTTCCAAACTTGTGTTTTGTGTGTAGTTGTGCTCCGAGCCGGGGTACCGGCCGCCTCCCTCCACACCGGCCTGGAACACGGCTGTATTTTTCTTATAAAAACTCTAAAACTCGTAATTCGTATTACTTCGCATGATTCGTTTATCGTATAATTTTACGTAGTGACTTATAATATTCATGTTTTGGATATATGATATTTCATTCGCTTGTATCACATGTTTTGTAACGGTTTTTAGTATGTCCCCCTTTGAGTCAGTTTTTACAAATGATACGGTTTGAACACTATTTTGTCTTGTGCTTTGTACTCTCATTCCCTTGGCTACCTTCCTGTTCGTAAGGCTGGAATGTCGGAACGGAGAGGTATCCTACTGCTTAAATGCATGTGTTAGGGGGCATACGACGACGTTGTTGGGAGTTGAACGCTATGCGTTGATCGACCCGGCCGTCAAATGTTGCGTACTTGCGAGGTGGTGTTATTTGCATGTAGCGTACCGCATGTTATGAGGCTTGAGCTGTTTTTCCGCCTCTTTCGTGAATTGATCTACCGAAGTTGGGGTACTCGGCATATATATATTATAAGCCCGAGTCTTGGATGCGAAACGCTTTATCGCATGTCGAATCGGAAAATGTGATTCCGAGAATCTGGCCAGGTTTAGATTAGGAGCCGTTTAATTATCGTTCCTACCAGGAGGAAATTAGGCTACATATACGAAATGTAGCATCGTGTATGAGTTCAGGGAAACGCTTTATCCCGTGGATGCCTTTTAATCATACTTGCCATGTACACGGTGCTTCTGCGTTTCATTTACCGTGAGAGATGTCGTTTTGTGTCGTCTTTGGAATGCGTGATTTCATGATATTGTTTATGGTCAATTGCATGATTGGACACCGTCAATGTCTTGGTTCGTGAATGGATGATAATATGTTGGATTTAATGTGATCATCGCATGACTTGACTTGGTTTGTATGTCGAGTCTCAATCTTATCAATCTTATACCGCGAACGGTGAGATGCAAGCCCTAGTGAGCGTATTCGGTTGCCTAAGAGTGTCTTCCCCGAGTCTTTGAATAACATGATGTTTTCGGATTTGATTTCCACATGATCTTATCATTATATATTGGATTGCCTATCTATTCTTATCGTAACTCACATGTATATCTATATATGCATGATTTTACTTTTGTATTTCCTTATATGTACGTTTAATGTGATATGGCTGGGAGAAACCGGAGTTACTCCCCACTGACTGTGGCGTTCATGTTTTTCATGAATGAACAGGTTGCTTGCTTGGATGACTTTTTGGATATGATATTTTGGGGTTCGGGTGTGAGCTAGCGGGCGTTGTCCCTGGATGAAACACCTCTAGACGTTGTTTAGCTAGTTGCTAATTACTTTGTCTTTTGTTAACACTTTGAGAGACTATGTCTCTTGTGGTATTTTTATTTAGTTTGTAATATTTTGACACTCCTCGTATTTTTCTATCTTGCATGTATAAAGGTTTTTAAAATATCGTATTTTCCGCTATATAATTCACATGCTTGTATGTTTTATATTTCCGCATTCGCGAGGGTTGTCACAGTTGGTATCAGAGCTTTATCGCTCCCGACGCACACACGTGAACCTAAACTTAAATTACTTGACCTTGAAATAATAAATGAGAGATGGGTAGACTTAAGGACCTAAGGTGGTAGTCTTTGGTGTACTTGATGTTGTTAGGTTCTAACTTGTTTGTTGATTGTGTTGAGTGATGTTATGTTTGTTTGTATCTACCGTCTTGAGGTGGATCATATGTTACCTAGAAGAAGTATCCTCTA